>JAPMUY010003156.1:0-25544 GCA_026901105.3 Galaxias olidus
CTTGCCTGAAGATATCAAACAAACATCACATCACTGGACCTCAGACTGGTGCGAAGGTTCATCTTTCAACAATGACTGTCAGCACACAGCCAAGACAATGCAGGAGTGGCTTCGGGACAAGTCTCTGAATGTCCTTGAGTGGCCCAGCCAGAGCCCGGACTTGAACCCGATCGAACATCTCTGGAGAGACCTGAAAATAGCTGTGCAGCGACGCTCCCCATCCAACCTGACAGAGCTTGAGAGGATCTGCAGAGAAGAATGGGAGAAACTCCCCAAATACAGGTGTGCCAAGCTTGTAGCGTCATACCCAAGAAGACTTGAGGCTGTAATCGCTACAAAACGTGTCTCAGCATAGAACTGAGTACAGGATCTGAACACATATGTAAATATGTGATATTTAAGTTTCCACTTTGTCATTATGAGTATAGATTGATGGGAATATTGTATTTACCCGTTTTAGAATGAAGCTGGAATGTAACAAAATAAGAAGGGGTCTGAAAACGTTCTGAATGCCCTGTATGTGATTGACGCTCAACTTTCACTGCTCAGTAACTATGGACACGCTTCGACCCATTTTACATGTTATATTTAGCTTTTCTTCACAATACAAATGCTGTTTTATATTACATTTTGAATTGAAAATGTCCATGAATTCCCTGGAAGAGACTGTGGTTTCAGGGACTTTCATGGATAGACATTGATTATGGAATAAAAATAAATGGTTGTCAGGATCATTTCAGCATCTGACTGGGACTGCAAGGACTGCAGCACTTCTGAGTTTAGTGGGATCAATAAATGTTACATCTATTAGTGGTATCCAAAAGGATACCACTTTAAAAAATACCAAAATCCTCATTAAGGGATTTCAACATGGAAATGATCCACTGAGCCTCAGGTTCTCTTCTTGTCTTTTGCTATGTTTTTGATTGACAAGTGCGCTATTTCAGTGAGTCATTTTTGTACAGTTACATGCTTGAATTTAAGCTGTATCAAAAAAGGCAGAACTATTCTAAGTTATTGTTAGACCAATAGATGAGGATGCTAGAGCTCCTCCTATGTCATGCCTTCTTGTTTGCTACAGCGATCTCTGTATAGTTTGTCATCTGATAGATTTCTATTCCCCTCTACCACTAGCTGATGATAGCCAAGAGTGAGCATCATCAACACCTTTAGGTTTAGATAACAGCATAAGTCAGGATGAGTGGTGAACATTTGACTGGGCCACCCTAGACCAAATATATTCCTTTTGGGGAGTGTAGTTTGGAAATGAATTCCAGAAACACTAACATAAATCCCTTACCCTTGTGTTCAATGTATTGGAGAGGGCTTGACTCAGTTTGGGGTGGGCTGGTGGTGGAGTCTCTTAGCAGTGCCCATTAACATGGCTTTTCCCAGGGTGCTGGCAGGGGCTCAGGAAAAACTGAGTCTCTACTGCTGCTCTCGTGCAAGTGTTTAAAGTAAGAAATAGCTCCTGAACCAAACAAGCTGGATGAACTGTGTCCCAGGCAGCGAATGCGTACTAAAGGCCAACTCTATGTGGAGCTGGGAAGGCTGCCAAGCTGCTGCTCTCTGCCACAGGGAACTGGAAACAGAAACTCAGACACAAACAGTTACACACACACACCCTTCAAGGAAAAAAATCATCATACCAAATTACTTTGGAATTTTGACTTTCTTTTTCCTCCAGTGGTTGTGTGTGTGGGGTGGGGCTGGGGGGGGGCCGGGGTGCTAGTATAGAGTGTGGGACTGGCTTCTTATCTGGAATCTTCATATCTGATATAACATTTCCTCTTACTTTTACCCCTTAATCTATGAGGAACAGGTAGGGCCAGGAGAAAAAAGGAAAGGAGGAAGCATGACGAGGGAGGAGGGAGGAGAGGGCAGGGAGGAGGAGGGTAGAGGAGAGGAGGAGGAGGGTAGAGAAGAGGAGGAGGAGGTTAGAGGGGAAGGAGAGGAGGCTAATGAGGATAGGTTGGCCTCACAGTCTGAATCACTGGCAGGGCCACACCCCTTTCCTGCCTTTAAGGGGAAGTCAATCCTTCACAACTGCCTAAGTACACAAACTCTGACTCTGAGGGAATCTAAAGCCACTACACTACCAACTCATAGTGAGGAGAAAGAGGTTTCTTTGACAGCTTTTCATCAATTACCAGCCACCAATCTTAAAACTGCGTCACTTGGACCATGGCTAACTCCAAATCCTCCCAGACCACCCGTAACGTCGTCATCGCCTGCCTTGCTCTGTGGTCTGTCATCTCCCTGATCATCATTGTGGTGTGGGCCACCTCACCTAACGTGAAGAGTGTCAGCGACTGCCGGGAGCAGCTCCAAACCCTCACAGAGAAACTAGAGGGGGCCAAAGTGGTGTGGGCAAAGGACAAAGTGGCACTGGAGGAGATGGTGGAGGAAGCCAGAGACAACCAGACCAGGCAGCAGCATGAGATTACCCTTTTGCTGTTACGTCTAGCGCACACCAACATGTCCTTGGATGACTGTCGCCAGGAGAATGTGAGTGCTTGCTTTGTGCTGGGCTTTGCCTCCCCTCCCACAGTATTGAGGTTAGTCCTGACTCACTCGCTCCACAGCCACTCTGCTTTCTCTTTTACCACTCTCTCTAAATCTGCCTGTTCTTGAGATTCTCTTTTGCTTTGGGCCTACTTTCTCTTCTTTTCTCCTCCCTAAGCTAGACAGTGGAGGAATTCCCCTCACTACTTCTCTTATAGAAGCAAGATTTAAGGCAAGGCAAATAATACAACAGAATGTGCAGTGACATGTGTCAGGTGTACTGCCTATAATTGTCCATTTAAATGAGAATCCTTCAGTTATTGATGTGGTGAGTACAACAGAGAGACAGCCTGGACAAGCTTAGGAGCAATAAACAGGACTGCGCACAGTCATGCAAATACTTTGCAAACAATCTAATATTAAAAGCAGTCCTCCCTTGAATAAGAGATGCTGGTACATCAGCTTCAGTTCTTCCTGGAACACTAAACATGAGAACAGAAGATTTCCACTGGTTTCTTGATCTTCTGATTCTGGACAGAGGAACAAGTTAAATCGATGATGTTGGTTGGTAAAACGTTCATCCTATAAGGGTTAATCATACAAGTATTGACAGTAAAGGCATCCTGTACTTTGCAAATAAGCTCCAAACAGATTTGTCATTCAATAGAAGAGAGTGGCTCTATTGTAGAACACATCAGTGGATAAAAGGAATGCTTGCATCCAGTGGTTTCTAGAGCCAGTTCTCATCACGAAGAATTTGGCTGGCACTTTCTTTGTCTGCTTTCACTCACAAGTTCAAATATGTGACAAGAGGCACTGCTTTGCATGGCTGTGCCAATGTTCACAGAAGTGACAACCACGTGGTACTTTTACTGACTTAATAGGCAAATCTATGGGGACTACTTGCTTGATTGCAAAGTTTAGAAATCTTGAAAAATGTTTTGTCTTTTACAGGCTAATCTGGAGGGAAACATTACTGCCCTTAACAGTCAGCTCTTGATGCGTATAAATAAGGAGGCTAACCTCACTGCAGAAATCACGCTCCAGCAAGGTAGGAAAATTGCTGTCACAGGCTCTTGGATTGTGCCCCTGGTAGGTTAGCTACCATGAAAGGAGCACTTTCACAGTAACATTATTCTTAGCTGAAGTTTCCCAAGTAACTATAGTAACATCAAAGTCAGAGAAAGAAAAATGTCTGATTGGTCGGCCACAGCCCCCTAAAATGACTTGACTTTTCTTACTTTTTAACAATGACATGTGATTTAAATGAGAGCACTGGAGATGATTTGCTGATTATCATTCAGGGTTACCATAAAAGTGCAACTCAAAATTGATTTTGAAACACACACAGTATGAATTACACAATCTCACAATCAAATACAGACAACTTTTAAAGGTTAATATGATCATATAATATTAGGGTTGTAGCTAATACATGCTTATTGTTGCTCTGTTGTGATACTTGACTAAATAATAATAGGTAATGATCCGAAACAAATGTTACAGTGATTTCCTGCTTTTGAACTGGCAAAGGAAATGATACAGTCCCGGACAAAGGCGATAGGAAAAAATAGATTGCTAGAAGTGGGAGATTTCTCTTATGTAACACAAAAGGGCACACCCAAACAACACTTCATTTTCACTCATACCTTTTAGGGACTTGCTAGGGAAAGCGTTTCTGAAAATATGAATAATAACAAACTTAGGACTGGAAAAAGGAAGCTAATACGAGTGCCAGCCGGCTCCTAAATAAGTCTATGATGACTTCATAGAGCGCTGTACATACAAAGCAAACTGATAAGTGAGACCGGAGCCAGAAATGACATCATAAGGCATTTTCTCACAGGAAATTCTTATTGGTTTTTATTTGGTATCATTTACAGGGATACAAGAAAATTGTGTAAGAACTGTAAGCTAGTGGGAATGCTTAGAAATATTTTAGATCTGTAAACACTATTACACAATTGTATAAGTGTATTAATACAATTAATTGTTACTGGGACACCTCAATGTTTCAGATCAGCTCAGGTTTTTGAGCCATAATTTCTTAGCCCCAAAATGACCACAGATGAAACTGTTGTAAATCAATGTTTTTCCCTGGTCATTTCAGAACTCATTGATACCCTGCAGGAGAACCTGACCCAAGCTACTCACAGTAGGGAAGCGTGCCTGGCCATGAACTCAGCAGCTGAGAGCCAGCGGTTAGCAGCTGAGAGTCAGACCAAAGCCTGCGAGTCCAGCAAACTCTACTTACAGAAGCAGCTGTGAGGAGTTTTTCACGACATCACACATACTACACATTCAAGGGGTTGTTAGCTAGCGGGACATACAAATCTGAGAACCATATTGTTAATGGGTCTTCTTGTTTGTGTCATGGTATACAGGCAAAAGTGCAAGACCACCAATCATGACCACCAAGCTTGTGATCAGAAAGATAATGGATCTGCGTCACTTCACACAAGCCTTTTCACACTGGTAGTGATCTGTATGAGCCTGCATTTGTTTACATGTAAGTACAATTCAACCATTCATTTTCAATTTCACTTTTGATGAAAGGTGAAATACAGTGGTGGGAAAATGTGAGATCATCCTGACATATTTCCTGTATATTTTAAAATATGTTTTAATTACTATTATTATTATTATTACCATTAACAATAATAGTTAATAGTATTAACAATACTATTAATAATAATAATAATAATAATAATAATAATAATAAAGGAAATATTGAATTATTCAGTACAATTAGATCATATA
The DNA here is from genome assembly GCA_026901105.3 of Galaxias olidus. Lineage (NCBI taxonomy): Eukaryota > Metazoa > Chordata > Actinopteri > Galaxiiformes > Galaxiidae > Galaxias > Galaxias olidus. The sequence goes on from JAPMUY010003156.1 coordinate 5,266, forward strand.
GCTGCCATAACTTACTTACAAAGGGGAAATTGGAGTTTTGAAGTATTTATAGGAAAGGTAAACGTTAAATAAAATCAATTATTATTTGTAAAACATAGGTTTAGTGAATGTTTCATATAATTCTGTGTGAAAAATTTGCAAAAAGGCCGAACATCAGGCTACACAGCCTACATTTTCTTTCTCTCCACTGTCGGTACAATCAAAACAAATTTGGAGAAAAACTTTGATCCAGTGTTTGATAATGTTTTCAGGAGTCTTGGAGATGAGCGTTGCAAGAGCATAGTGGAACACTGATTTCCTTAAACAAGATGAGGGCCTGGACTTCTTCACATGAATTACTGCTGTAGAAACAAAATATAAATAATGGAAACAGTGAAGTTTCTTGTTTTTTTCTGTGTATTTTGTACCAATAATTACATCCTAATTGGTTATGGATTGAAGGATTTATTTGTCTCCCCCTTTCTGCATTAATTTCCAGAAAAGTTGCATAATGCTTTTTGGCAACATATTTAAATTCAGACTGTGTTTTACATATCTGAATGCCTGTTTCCTCTTTAATTACATGTTAGTTTGATAACAGAAGGTGAAATCTGTAGCAAGCATTGGTACTTTGCTTTAGACCTCACTGCTGCAGCTCTTCCGCAGATCTGAAATCATGTGCAATCCATTTGGGTTTTCAAATAGTTTTCTGTGTTCTTTCTGATAAAATTAGCATGAACCAAACTATGTAATTTCTTTTAACGCATTTTATGCATTCATATTCTTTTCACTTTCTGACTCCATTTGAGCAGTTAGGTTGTAAAAATAAATTTGTTCAAAGAAAATAGAACATTATTCAGAAATAATAAAAATAGAATACACATCTAAATTAATAGTATTTAAACTAAACTAATGAAATATGTAGAAAAAAAAGCTTTCCACAAGTCGCACATAATGCGACATAATGCTTTTTTTGAGGGCTTCAAAGTAATGTCACCATGATTTCTCAGGATCTCACATCTGAAGAAAAGTTGCAACAGTGCCTCATTCAAAAGCAGTCTACAAAAAGATGGTTCACACGTTTCTACAGGATACTGGAGCTGCCACCCATTCAGACTGGGTTGAAAAAAACGATTTTTTTAACAAGCCAGAACAATTATGAAGATAATAGGTCCAGATTAACCAAGGACAGTGACAGCAGCTGTAAACTTTACAATTCTCTATAACTCTATAGGTTTTGCAGGCAACCTAAGGAGAAGTTATGTTTTTATCTTATTTTTAAAGAACACCCACATCATTTTGTACTAAATATTTCAAAGTGTTGTTGCATGTCATCTTATAATTAAAGCATTACAGCGAGCAATGTAAGATCAATATTCCCTGTGTGATCTTAAATTATAATTGACCTTTAAGTGCTTTAAATATTTTTATTTGTAATGTAATAAGACTGAATGGAAATGGCTCATACTGTCAGCGTCTGGACACTGTGTCTACCAGAGGAGGGAGGGAGGGAAGCATGGTCCTGCTAATTAGAATTAGGAAAAATATTTTTGCTTTTACCAAAGTATTTAGCTTACTTTTTTTCTGTGTTCAATGTCCTGTCATTGCCCTTATTCGTTTGTGAAAGAAACTTGTTTTTTGCTCCAAATAAATATCCTTAATCTCCAGACGGAGTTTACTGTAAAACGTCTACCGTCTCTTGTGCTATTTTTTCAGTATTTATTTTTTATTACCTTAGTTCTTAAGCTTGTTCAGGGTCTTAGTCTGATTTGGGTTAGTACTAACCTTTGGCTGTGTGCAGTCGAATAGTCAAAAGAAATTACATCCTATGTCTTTTCCTAACCACTTTTCGTTGACCTCGGTTGAAAAATGTCAAGAGGTCAAGGAAAGATGGGAAAGAGAATTCAAAACGATTTAGGAAAAGCCAACTGCGGTGCTAAGAGAATCCGACCTCACTTTTACGTAATTACGCGACAGCGGGTGTTGACCTGGGCCCGCCGTGGTGAAACTACTACTGTACGATGTCACGCAGATGGACTACTAAAAGCGCACCTTAGATACTTCGCCCAATGCGTTCTTAGCATGTTGTGTCATGTGGCAATACAGTTGAAGTCGGAAGTTTACATACTCCTTATTCGTTTTAACTCAGTTTTTCACAATTCTTGCATTTAATCCTAGTATACATATTCAAAGTCTTGGTTCAGTTGGGATCCCTACGTTATTTTACGAATGTGAAATTTCAGAGAAGAGAAGAGAGAAGAGAATGACATATTTCAGCTTTTATTTCTTTTATCACATTCCCATTGGGTCAGTAGTTTACATATACTTGGTTAGTAGTATCGCCTTTAAATTGTTTAACTTGGGTCAAACGTTTCGGTTTCACTTCATTAAGTTGTACTGCCGGGAGTTTGAGCGCCTTGCCAAGCACTTCTGGTCTGAGCACTTCAAGGTCATCATGATGTGGCTGACTGGGCCCACTCTTGAGTGGGCAGTTCCGATCTGGGAGCTTCCAACATCTGTGTGCTCGGATGTGGAACTGTTCCATCAAGAGATGAGCACACTGCTACTACCGCAGAGCCTGTTCCAGGACCCGTTGTTGCCCCAGCAATCTGAATAATACCTCAAAGTAATAATACTTTAATACTTGAATAATATGTTTGTTTCAAGTCCAACATCCCCCTTTTATTTACAATTGTTAAGATAAAATGTAATTAAAATATTAGGAATTTACACAGCAATGAAAATGAATTGATCTCTGTAGGTTCTTTACTAGTTGCTAGGTGCAAACCCAGCTCAAGCATTCTCCTATGTCTTGAATAAATGTCAAATATGAAATATTACATAAGTTTGGATAGTATAGGTTTTATACTTACCCCATAATTCCATTGACATTAGATGTGGGGGGTTATTCATGCAGAAGCTTTTGTTGAATTTTGAAGATGATAATCCTTATTGATCATGAAATTGAGCTGTTCTCATAACTATTCACATTAATATATTCTTCAGACTGTTTGAAAGCGAATCATATATTGTTATGCTCCCGTTCCTGTGTCCGCTTGGGTTACACGTGTAACTGTGTGGCATTTACAAGCATTGCCTCTGCCTGGAATAAAGTGTCCAACAAAACTGTAGATCCAGAAATTATTAAAGATATTGAGTTCTACATGGACACATTTTTGGCGTAATGCATGCAATTTCTCCAATTTCACATTTCTACAAAGTTTGCCAAGATCTCATCGAAATCAACTGAAAGGCTGGTTTGTTTTCCCCGAAAGAAGGGCGCAGGCCATATGTAATAACCCGGTCATTTTATATATAACCCTAACCCTAATCCTAACAGTGAGTCTTTTGTGCTTTCGCAATATTCTCCTACATTACCCACAATTAACATGTTCTTGCTGGAAATGACGTACGTAAAACGCTTGGCCAGCCGAAACTGTTTTGCCAAACACCGCATGTGTTTGCACGAGCAAGATGTCAGCGCCCATGGAAATTATCCTAAGTACCGATTCAGGCGCACAACTTTGGAATTGTGCAGTATTTGAGCTTCATTCTGGTACAAATCTTTTATCATACCGAGGAGGAAATACTTCTGCGAGATCCCTTACAGTTTTGAACGGGGAGTACATTTTAGGAGCTCAACTGGGAAAGAACTTCATTAACGTGTGGGAGATACAGAGAAAGGTAACGTGAACCAACAATGTTCCGTATGTATTTAACCGTTTACCGTTACACTTCGGTCTTATAATATATAGTTAGTCTAGTTATAGATTGATTCATTATGTTAAAAGGTTTGCTCAGCAGGTGAATGGTTTGTCTGCCCACTGAAAAATCAAGCTGCACAATCAACCTAATTGTACTAATCGACACAAATGAATGCCACACAAGATATTAGCCTACATTTATCTATTTCAACTGTGGCAGTATCAAGGTATTACATTATGCAGCTGAACATCTTCTGCTATCAAGCCGCAAAATAATCTTCATGAGGTGATGGCAGGCTAAGCTTTGTCTAGGATATTTTCCACTGGTCCCAATGCATAGTTAAGGACCAGCATGATGGCGTTATTAGTATCACTTAGATACTGGCTATGCAACAACAAGAACCAACTGGCCAGCTAAGGATAACTAATACAGACTATTATGATGTTACTCTAAACTACCAAAGAGATTCGGATAATGGCTTATGAATTATAACTAACCCATTTTTTATTTTATTTTTTATTTTAAGGATCAGTTGCAGCAGAAAATAGTTTGCCCTGGAATTGTTACCTGTCTTACTGCTTCTCCAAATGGCCTGTACCTTGTTGCTGGCATTTCTGAATCCATTTATTTATGGGAGGTGAGTACTGTGCTAAATGTAAAAGTAAAATACAGCAATGTCCTATAATATAACATTTTATATATGGTCTAGTTTATTGCTTCCTTATCAAACATGAAGATGATGTTCAAAACATTTGCATCATGTGAAAAATAAATGTCTAGCAGTTACTAATGTTGACCATTGTTACATCACAGAAATATCAAACTGTGTTTGCAAAAATGTGACCTCAGATCATCTGACCACCTCTGCTTCATTTCACCATGACTAGACTCAAATAGACCTAGCTAACAGAGCCCCTAGAATTTAGAACAATCTTCCTGAACATATTCAGTTGACCAACCACATACCTACTTGTAAGGGCCTTCTAAAGACCAACCTTTATAAAGAAGCATTCAATTGCTAACTCTTTTTATGCTGCCAGTCGTTGTTTGTTTTAACTCTTGTTTTATTGTATTCCATTGATGTATTTTGTCGTGTCTTTTTCTTTTACCTTATTGTTTTATGTCTATTTTTACTACTTGCTGATTTTATTTTTATAAATTGTTGTCTAGTTGTTAACAGGTAATGTTTTTATAACCATTATTATTTTTATTACCATTAGAGTGTGTGCATTATGAGATTGTGTACACTATATACATTAATACCTATGAGAGTATGTACACTATATACATTAATACCATTTTCATGAGTAGCATGAGGGCTTGGCACAGCAATACTACTGTGGCACTAGTAAACCTTGACAACACTACCAAAGAAACTAATGCTAGTCTCATTCATATTTGATTATCAAAATATAATTACATATTAAGGAAAGTCTTAGTTCTACACTATTTTCTACTTGAGCATTTGCTGCTTTCAGGTGTCTACTGGGAATTTACTGGCCATCCTTAGTCGCCACTACCAAGACCTGACCTGCCTCCGATTCACTGATGACAGCAGCCATTTTGTTTCTGGAGGCAAAGACAACTTGGCTTTGATCTGGAGTTTGGCAAGGTACTGATCTCTGTACACTACTTCAGGTCAGAATATTGTAATTGTTAGTCCCATGCTTTTTTTACTGTTGTATACTATCAATTCGTGTGACAGACATCTACCCTGGATGTTAGGATTTATAGTTTGTTGAATTGATGGAGGAACAAGTGAGAATCTTTTGCACCTTGATGCGTTGCATAGAACTCCCATATAATAAAAAGGTCAGCATGCGAGTACATTTGTAATTATTTTTTTCAGTACGTTGACTGGCATTGCAGTTGCATTGCTCTCCACAAGATGGCAATGTGAGACCTACTTTTCTTGCTAGGAGCATTTAGCGGTCCCATAATAGACAATCATACATTTTTGTATGATTCCTTAGTGTCTATGAGGCACATACATTTTTTTACATAACTATAATTCTGGCTTGATGTTTTCCAATTATTATTTTGTATATTTAGTAGTGACAGTGATATACATAATAAAATAAAACATACTATCTCACTTGTTTTTTTATACTCTCAGTGGTGAGAATAAATAAAAAAACACTCTGTGGTCAATCTTGAAGAGGCAGTTTGTTTTTCTCAGTAGAACTTAACCACTTCTAAATACAGAGCAATGTAAATGTTCCGTTGAAGAGCGATGTTGGCGTGAAGGTGTTTGTATCTATCTATAATGTTTATAATGAATGAGGGAACATTTGTGCCCTCTAATTACAGGAAGCTGTAGTTGAAGGACCAACATTTTCATTTTGGATTAATTCAAAGTGCGTCCTCTTGTTGCACTCCATACTGTCTCAGCTTTGCACCACCTTTGGAGAAGAAGATAACAGACCGTTTTAGATGCAATGAATGCTTAGTATGCTCCATCTTTATGTAGTTGTCTTGCATGTTATGGATGGACATATAACTGGTCCACTGGCACAGTCATTCTGCTACAGTCACAGACTAAAAGTTGTACTTAAACCAAACAAAGATCATTGTGAAAACAACTTTTTACTTTTTTTGTTTTAATGAAAACAGAATCCAACTGTCAGTATGTGAATGCAGAATTATTTATGTGTCATAATTAACATTTTGGAAGCAATGTGGTATTGGTTAAACAGCATGCACTGGTGAGTGCTACAAACAGTCACGTAAACGTGGACAAAATAGCAATATATCTGTCTGTATGTTTGAATCTCAATCCTTTATCTAACTACAGTGTGGTACAGATGGACCCGTCCCATAGCCCTGAACCTCGCCATGTGCTGTCCAGACACAGTCTGCCCATCACAGACATTCACTGTGGCCTGATGGGACCTCAGGCTAGAGTAGCCACAGCCTCCCTGGACCAGACTGTCAAGGTACAGTAAGCCTTTCCTGAAATCCTCTAATATATATATATACAGTGAAGAAAAGAAGTATTTGAACACCCTGCTATTTTGCTATTTCTCCCACTTAGAAATCATGGAGGGGTCTGAAATTTTCATCGTAGGTGCATGTCCACTGTGAGAGAGAGAAACTAAAAAGAAAAATCCAGAAATCACAATGCATGATTTTTTAACAATTTATTTGTGTGATACAGCTGCAAATAAGTATTTGAACACCTGAGCAAATGAATGTTAATATTTGGTACAGTAGCCTTTGTTTGCTATTACAGAGGTCAAACGTTTCCTGTAGTTTTTCACCAGGTTTGCACACACTGCAGGAGGGATCTTGGCCCACTCCTCCACACAGATCTTCTCTAGATCAGTCAGGTTTCTGGGCTGTCGCTGAGAAACACGGAGTTTGAGCTCCCTCCAAAGATTTTCGATTGGGTTCAGGTCTGGAGACTGGCTGGGCCATGCTAGAACCTTGATATGCTTCTTACGGAGCCACTCCTTGGTTTTCCTGGCTGTGTGCTTCGGGTCGTTGTCGTGTTGGAAGACCCAGCCACGACCCATCTTCAATGCTCTGACTGAGGGAAGGAGGTTGTTCCCCAAAATCTCACAATACACGGCCCCAGTCATCCTCTCTTTAATGCAGTGCACTCGTCCTGTCCCATGTGCAGAAAAACACCCCCAAAGCATGATGCTACCACCCCCATGCTTCACAGTAGGGATGGTGTTCTTCAGATTGTACTCTTCATTCTTCTTCCTCCAAACACGCTTAGTGGAATTATGACCAAAACGTTCTATTTTGGTCTCATCTGACCACAAAACTTTCTCCCATGACTTCTCTGTATCGTCCAAATGGTCATATGCAAACTTAAGACGGGCCTTGACATGTGCTGGTTTAAGCAGGGGAACCTTTCGTGCCATGCATGATTTCAAATCATGACGTCTTAGTGTATTACCTACAGTAACCTTGGAAACGGTTGTCCCAGCTCTTTTCAGGTCATTGACCAACTCCTGTCGTGTAGTTCCGGGCTGATTCCTCACCTTTCTTAGAATCATTGAGACCCCACGAGGTGATATCTTGCATGGGGCTCCACTCCGATTGAGATTGACCGTCATGTTTAGCTTCTTCCATTTTCTAATGATAGCTCCAACAGTGGACCTTTTTTCACCAAGCTGCTTGGCAATTGCTCCGTAGCCCTTTCCAGCCTTGTGGAGGTGTACAATTTTGTCTCTGGTGTCTTTGGACAGCTCTTTGGTCTTCGCCATGTTACAAGTTAAAGTCTTACTGATTGTATGGGGTGGACAGGTGTCTTTATGCAGCTAAAGACTTCAAACAGGTGCATCTGATTCAGGATGATACATGGAGTGCAGGTGGACTTCTAATGGCAGACTAACAGGTCTTTCAGGGTCAGAATTCTAGATGATACACAGGTGTTCAAATACTTATTTGCAGCTGTATCACACAAATAAATTGTTAAAAAATCATGCATTGTGATTTCTGGATTTTTCTTTTTAGTTTCTCTCTCTCACAGTGGACATGCACCTACGATGAAAATTTCAGACCCCTCCATGATTTCTAAGTGGGAGAAATAGCAAAATAGCAGGGTGTTCAAATACTTCTTTTCTTCACTGTATGTATATATATATATATATATATATATATATAAAATACTCTCTCTGATATATCGTATATATCATGTCTGATATATATATCACAATATCCTATGTTTCACTAAAACCTTAATAATACATGGAAACATTATATTAGCAGAAATGATTATGGCTCTCAGCATTTTCTAATGCACAGATACAATTCATACAAATCATTGTCAAAATACAGTATATCGGTAGGTGAACTGTATTCAATTCTACATACAAATCAAAAAATCTTTCGAACTTGGTGACAAAAGCGTCCTATTATTTATAGATTTGGTTGCCTAGTTGAGAGTAATCTATAGTCAGGGCTATAGTACCACAGCAACAAACTGAAAATGTGAGTAGGTGGAATGGGGGAGTAATACAGTAAAGAATATGATGTCTTGTACCAATTTTAGACTTTCAGAATGGGATTCCATCATTGTCAATCATAAAACATACCTGAGAGAAGCCTTTGATCTTTTTTTGTCTCTTTAAAATCTTTTTTTACTTCCACTCATTTCCTCTTCTGCGTATTCTGCACTACATGATCCATCATCATTTCAATGAGATCTTTAAGAAGTGGACTCTACTGTGGGTTTACCCATTGCTGAGATTTCTAACTTTATCCTCTCAGCTTCTCTCCTAACTCACCTGTCTCCATTGTTCAGTCACTCATGTCTCCTGCCATCCTTTCCCATACATTTAAAAGCAGGACAAATCTTCTAATGTTGGGCAGTGTGAAAACTGTTTTGTTTTAATACTGTTTTCCAAATGTTGATTTTTTTTTTTTACTCAATATCTATGTAGAAAAATGTATATTTATCTATAACATTATTATTATTATTATTATTATTATTTTATTTTAGTTATACAGGGTTAACCGACATAACATAACTCTTAAATCTGTGGCTTTCTGTGTTTGGGTTAAACTTATTTTAATTTCTGCATTTATTTCATCAATGTTTTTTACGTTGCAAAAATAATAGGGACTTTTCTAACAGAATGTTTGCATAACAATGTTTGAAGTCTGATGGGACGCTGTATTAGACAAAATGGGATTACGCATAATCAGAGCCTGTGGTTATGCAAAGAGTAACATGCTGTTTCCCCATGGTGGGACGGCTGGCTTCCAGGCTACTCTGGCTGCTTTTGATAATCCAAAAACGAAACCTTCAAAAGTCTTAGCTCCCAAGTAGACTATACATTTGTTTGGCAACACAGTTTCAATGAGCCTGTAAAGTGTTGAGGCAATGCATGAGGTTATGATTTGACCATATCCTAGCAAATTTGGATTTGGTGGGTATCCCAATTGCTTGCTCAGGTCCATCTTATCACATTCACATAAACGTGTGATTGTTTCTCAAGTTAGCATTGTTTCTGCAATGTTTTGTCAAGGGCAAGCAACATTTCATCAATTCATACAAAATAGCCTGTCATGGTCTTAGCCTTTGACAGTGACACGATTTGTTTAGAGATGACCAGGGGCTGAGTGAATCAATTGTTTTGGTCACAAGTGCAGTATGACTGTTCTGAATGAGCAGAGCCAATTGTTTTGGTCACAAGTGCAGAATGACTGTACTGAACAAGCTGAGCCAATTGTTTTGGTCACAACTGCAGTGTGACTGTACTGAACGAGCTGAGCTAGTAGTTGTGGTCACAAAGTGCAGTATGACTACTGAACGAGTTGACCCAATTGTTTTGGTCACAAGTGCAGTGTGACTGTTCTGAATGAGCAGAGCCAATTGATTTGGTCACAAAGTGCAGTATGACTACTGAACGAGCAGAGCCAGTTGCCAGCTGTATGGTGATTGCTGATAGACACAGATTTGCAGAGACGTGTGACGAGTGGATACATGAACTCCATTTCCCGCAGTGTTTACTGCTAACCCATTCTGTGAAGTGGGGGGCTATCTGGCCTTCAACATCAGCTGGCCTGGATACATGGTGCTTGGTTTGTAGAGAAGGGTAGTGGTGGTGGCTCCTAGATGTTTACAAATCTACAGCAGATATGTAATTTAGTTTTTGTTTTTTTACCACTCCTATGGCATCTGCGGGAAAATGGTACGGAAAGCAGGAGTAGAAAATGGTACGGTAAGCAGTAGTAGACAATGGTACGGTAAGCAGGAGTAAACAATGGTACGGTAAGCAGTAGTAGACAATGGTACGGTAAGCAGTAGTAGAAAATGGTACGGTAAGCAGGAGTAGAAAATGGTACGGTTAGCAGGAGTAGACAATGGTACGGTAAGCAGTAGTAGACAATGGGGGTGAGTATTTTAACTCTGGGAACCTTATGAACCTTTAGGTCAATTTTGTTTTTATGTTTAATATTCTAATACTGTCTAAGAATCCCACAGTAGTCTTTTATGTTGCCATACTACATAGAGCCTGGGTTCAGGTTGTTACCTATTGCAGCTCCCTGAAGGATTCCCAGCTTTTCCCTCTCCTCATCAGAGATTAACATGAGAACAATGGAATAGCTCCCTCCTGCCCTGGCTCTGTGCCAAGGGATCTTGGAAGCGACCAAAAGATGAAACACATAACTACATAGTATCTCCTATGCGTAGGCTATATATCTTTATAAAAAAAGCACACTGTTTTTCAGTTTTCTATCTTTACGGGTCATTGACTTGTATAGAGGCTGAGCTCTATGAAATCCTGTCTCTTTTCCCCCCATCTCTGTTTAAGTAATTTGCTGGCAACTATTGAAATTAGGAGTGTTTTCTTTGCACCCTCTAGAGCCTCCTCGTGTCATTGGCTTATGTCATGGTTGAGAAGCCCAGAAGGCATTGATTTACAAATATATACACACAGACATGAGTTGACAGAGTTAGCTAGCCTGTGGCTTCGTTTGTTATGGTTGCCAACTCAGGCTTTGACTTGCTTTTAATTCAAATAATAATTAATAATTCATTTTATTTTGTTTTTAGCGCTTTTCTCGAGACTCAAAGCGCTTTAAACAAATTGGTCGCCAAAATTTTTGTCGCATTTATTTACATGCGCATGTGCTTCTCGCATGTTTGGACATTCTTCTGTTCCTTGAACTGTCTGACACTGGTAAACTGCACTGGCATTTTCTTGACATACTTTATTCTGACAATCTATGAAATCATCAGTCAAAATGTATTAACTAGTTATACAGTGTGCTTCACATATAAAACAACTGTAAAATAAGTAGAAATGTGAGAATTTAAGAACGGTGATCATGTTTAGCAGAACAAAATCCATTCTCAAAGTAACTGGTAGCTGGTTGTTGTGACGTGCTAAATTGGTTCTCGTTAAAGCTCGGGCCGAAGGATTTGGAATAAGTTTCTACTGACTGACAGATCGATGAACCAGATAGGAATGCATTACAATAATCAATTCTGCTAGATAAAAAAGTTTAATAAACTTTGCCGAACTAGATTTTGACATAAAGCCCCTAACATTAGCAATATTTTTAAAAGGCAAACAGTGTAACTTTATTTATTTGTGCTTGAAAAAATTCAGGTCAGAATATAATTTCTTAATATATAATATTACTTCTAACTCGGGGATTGGCTTCAAACGAGTTTAATTTCATATAAGCCGACGTATCCTCTCTTTGCGCTCTTGGTCTTACAATTAAGACCTCTGTTTTGTTTTGTCTTTGTTTAGTTGCAGAAAATTAGGTGACATCCAATTGTTGATTCACTTATGCAATTAATTAATCTGTAAATGGTCAGTGTCGTAATTGTCCATACCATGGCAAAATTGTTCTTGTAATATTATTATCAGTGCCACAACCTGCCAATATGCTTTGATTCAGTGTCTAACCTAATGTGTCACATACCTTTAAAACAGGCAATCATCATTAGTGGAAAAGCATGATTTACAAGACTGTTATGATTGACATTTTCTTTTGTTATTATCTCATTTTGCGCAGTTACTCTGTGCGTTTGTTGCTTTGGATTAGGTTTTTATTTCTCCATTCCATTTGAAGTTTAACTTTGCAGAGCATTCCCCTGAGAAGATGCAGTGGAGGAGGCATACGTAAGAAGAATCTCCGCTATAGAGAATTAGCAGCTGAGTCAGAACTGTGAGACTGGAGAACGAAAGTGTGTCCTGTGGAACTTGGATGCCATGTATTTGTGGCAATATAAACTACTTAAGGAAATAGGGATCTGAGGCAGAGACTTAAGCGAGACCATAAAAGCTGACGTAGCAGAAAGAAGTAGCCAGTGGCTTTGGCTAAAAAGGAAGGATCCAATCTTGGCTCCTAGGCAAAAAATAAATGGTTGAAAAACATACGAAAGTGTCATACTGTCACGAGCCATCATGAATTGAACAGGAAAAGATAGCAACCAACTTGTACTTTTCCAGCAGTTAAGAGTGCTAGCAGGAATGGAATTTGGAAAAATGGTTCATGTCAGCACAAATTGTGTAAAGGGAAGCTTTACTGCAGAGCATGCTTTTACAAAGGATGCAGGAATAGAGGAAGGCTATCACCCAGCTGAATAACACAGAGGGATGGTGCTGGGCAAAGGGTAGGGAGGTCACAAGAGAACACAAGTTGTTAGCATTGGGCAGCTCGTGTTCTTATCAGCTATTAACCACATAATTAGACACCCAATGTCTATGCCCTTTATTTTCTTCCAAAATGAACAGTAATTATGGAAATCAACTATCTTCTGGAAGTTGTGTGGAGGTGACATCAGCCTATTTTTGCAGGGCTTAAATTAGATGAATGTCCTCAGTACTGACCTTTTGATGTGAATTGTTTGTGGATTTTCCCCTAATTGTTACAAAGTGGTATTTTGAAGATACACAATCACAAGCAAACAGGGCTAATTGCATGAGTATTTTGTTGTATAAATGTATTAATTTAGACCAAATAAATAAATCAATTAGATGTTGATGTTTTCGTACATATTTTGTTTTAAGAGAATCTTTTACAGGGAATTATTTTGTTAAATTAACTTGTTGGTAATCTGAGAAGCCTTTTTCTTTTCTATCTAGTATAGAAGATGTGGAAAATTCAAAATATTGTTTACGAGGTACATGACGTCATGTCTGTAATTATCCATATGCTTGAAGGTGAACAACTGGCCATCAAGATTTTGGCAAGAAGCTTAGCGTCACACCTCTTTAACTAGATTATGAAGTTTTAAATGGGAACATTTATCTTGCTGACCAAGATACTTTTGGTGTTGTGAACTCTTAAGCCCTCTGACAGACAGGCAGACAGACAGGCAGACAGGCAGGCAGACAGGCCTGTTACTCATTAATTGTGAATGCCAATTACACATTAGAAGTGTTATATTGTATGCCAGAAGACATTCAAGCAATCATTAAAAAATCATGCTGGTTCAATAGATGTGGGGAGTTTTGCTGCCTTTCACGTCAATGCATTTCATTCTGTTCATGATTAAGGTCAGGTGCCAAAAGACATTGTAAATAGAAACCAGTGGATAGAGCACAAATTGAGCCTTTCATTACCGAGTGATTAATAATTCCTATTTTTTGTGCTTTCAAAGGTGTTAAGGACTTTCTGTCTTGACGACGCTGTTACATGACACTGTGCTAACCTCTTTCTGTCATCCTGTCTATAGCTCTGGGAGATCTCTTCAGGCGAGATGCTGTTATCGGTCCTCTTTGATGTTGGGATTATGTCAGTGACCCTTGACCCTTGCGAGTACTTCCTCTTCTGTGGTGGCAGTGATGGGGGTATTTTCCAGGTATCTCTTTGCAGCCAGGTATGTCTTCAAATAATCTCAATGAGCAATAGAAAGCATAATTACATTTCTTACATCTACTTTGAGCATGACACAAGTACTTTCCCCAACAATTGTTTACAGACAGATTATATCACTTAGATAATTCACTATCACAATTCCGGTGGGTCAGAAGTTTATATACACTTTGTTAAAGTTAAATGTGCCTTTTAAACCGCTTGGATATTTCCAGAGAATATCATTGCTTTAGAAGCGTCTAATAGGTAAACGTACATAATTCAAGTCAATTGGAGGTGTACTTGTGGATGTATTTTAAGGACTACCTTCAAACTCGGTGCCTCTTAGCTTGACATCATGATTCATGGGTGAATAAAATGAAATCGGCCACGACCTCAGAAAAAACACGGAACTTTTAGAACTCCTTGGGAGTAATTTCCAAATGCCTGAAGGTACCACGTTCAGCTCAGCAAACAGTAGTATGCAGGTATAAACACCGTGGGACCACACAGCCACTATGCCGCTCAGGAAGGAAAGGCGTTCTGTCTCCTAGAGATAAACGTACTCAGGCACAAAATATACAAATCAATTTCAGGACAACAGCAAAGGACCTTGTATAGATACTGGATGACACAAGTACAAAAGCATCTATAGCCACATTAAAACTAGTCCTATATCCACGTAATCTGAAAGGCCACTCTGCAAGGAAGAAGCAACTGCTCCAAAACGGCATGAAAAGCCAGACTACGGTTTGCAACTGCACATGGGGACAAAGATTCTACTTTTTGGAAAAATGTCCTCTGGTCTGATGGAACAACATTTCTTGTAAGCCGAAGAGCACCATCCCAACCGTGAAGCACGGGAGTGGCAGCATCATGTTGTAGGGGTGCTTTGTTGCAGGAGGGACTGGTGCACTTTCTGAAATAGATCATAGGCATCATGAGAATAAGAAGGAGAATGATATGGATATATTGAAGCAACATCTCAGTAAATCAGCCAGGAAGTTAAAGCTTGGTCGCAAATGGGTCTTCCAACTAGACAATGCATACTTCTGAAAGTTGTGGCATAATGACTTAAGGACAACAAAGTTAAGGTGTTGGAGTGGCAATCACAAAGCCCTGACCTAAATCCAATAGAAAATATGTGGGCACAACTGAAAAAGTGTGTGCAAGCAAGGAGGTCCACAAACCTGACTCAGTTACACCAGTTCTGTCAGGAGGAATGGGCCAAAATTCCAGCAACTTATTGTGAGAAGATTGTGGAAGGCCACCCGACATGTTTGACCCAAGTTAAACAATGTAAAGGTGATGCTACCAAGTACTAACCAAGTGTATGTAAACTACTGACCCAATGGGACTGTGATGAAAGAAACAAAAGCCAAAATAAATCATTACCATTATTCTGACACTTCACATTCCTAAAATAAGGTCCTGATCCTAAGTGATCTAATACAAGGAATGTTTACTGGATTAAATATCAGGAATTGTGAAAAACTGAGTTTAAATGTATTTGGCTAAGTTGTGTGTAAACATCCAACTTCTACTCTTAAGTCTTCAGTTGCCCAAAAAATGTAAGCTTATTTAAGTGAATTCCTTTTTAGTTACAGTTTCACAGCTATCCCTTTACATTTTACAAATAAGTTAAAATCAAATATATGTTTTGATATGGTAGCTAAATAATTCCTTGATGTGTTCCCTCTGGACATTGATCTCAGTTGCCAAACTTCATAAGGGAACAAGTAGAAGCTGACAACTTGTTTGAACTCTAGAAAAAGTCGGGACTCCTCTTTAGTCGTTAACAATCTCAATGCTGATGGCAAGTATGTCAATGACATGATATAGCAAAAAAGAAGCATCTGTTGGATGTGGTGGAGTGTGTTTACTTTGTATCCAATGTGTCGTTGTGGGTCTTTCATTTGTTAAAAAGTTTCCCTCTTTTGCCGTACCACACATTTCCTTCTGTAGAGACTTTTGTTTTTAATTAAAGGAAAAGTATAGATTGAACTGTTTTTGAAATTACTGTTTTCCAATTTAAATAAGTTTCCTTTCATTGTTCCTTTTATTATCAGTTCTGCCTTTTAACCACTAAAATGTGAACTGCCTTAAAAAATGACTTGGATAAAACGTCTTGAAAATACCCAAATGTTCTCCTTCTAAATGAGCTCAGATGTCTAAGATGATCATATTTGGCAACAAAAATTTAATTCTCTAATTGGATAGCTGTAAATGTCAAACCTGACGCTATGAATTACATTTTAGTTGCATTTATGTTAACCTCATTTAGCGGGCGCTTTTATCCAAAGCGATTTACAATGAGATTACAGTGCCAACACTAAATTGCTCCAGGGGGATTAAGAGCCCTGCTAAAGTGCACACCTAGTGGTAGTGTTTCCAGGTGGATGTAGGATCCACATACTAAATGTAGGATCAAATCTTTGAGTGTTCCTGCAGATACTCAAGTACTGCTTTTACTAGCTATACAATGTATCTCTTCATGCAGCAGTACATTTGGATAACAAGAAGAAGAGAACTGAACACATAGCAACTTTTCAGTCTCATAGATTTTAAGGTTTTATTTATGAATATTTACAATATACAGGTTTCTTTATAATAATAATAATGATACATGATATTTGAGGGTGCCTTTCAAGACACTCAAGATCACCTAGCTCACTTTATACTAAATATGTGTTCATAGTCACAATTATTACTATTCCAGGTTATTTACCAAACATATGCCTGATCTCTTCCCATGGAACTGATTGAACGTTTGTTTGTGCTGCTTAAATTGAAGTTATTTCTAATCTAATTTACACACACAGATTTTACTTCTAGCAAGTCTCTCTTGTTCGATAATTCAGCTATACCATTGGAAAGATGAATGTGATAATAAGGTAATTGGTCAGAAGACATTAGATTAAATATAGACTTAGATATTAGTTGAAAATGCAATATATCAAAAAAGAAGCCAGGGTGGGCTTTCGAACAAACAAAGTGCAAAATATTTGTCTAAAGAAAGTACTCAAATTCCTGGTTAAGTCCATTCCTAAGTTTCTTAGGTTTTCACCGGGGGTTGTTTTTAGGGAGTTTCTTTATACTCTGTTTAGTCCTGTGAGTTAATTGTATGTTTATGTTCATAGAAGAGCAACCTTGTTATAATTCTGCCACCTCCGCAGATGGCTTTGAAAAAGTACTTAAATCTGACAGCATGCCTCTTCATACTTTAATTGTGGCGTTTACCTAAATCAAGAGCTAAATTCTGAATGTGCCAGTGGATCATTGTTTAAAGTCCCCCTCCAGTCATTTTATAAAACATTTAAAATATTCTGCTTAAACATATAAATCATGTCTGTTAGGTTTTTTTTCTGCAAAATACATTCAATTACCTTGTTAAAAATCCTAAAAAATGTATCTTCTCCTTCTGCCTCATTAAAAATTCCTGAATCTGAGTTGGCTCTGAGTCCCCCTCTGTTCGAATACCCACCCAGCTCCTGCCCCCGCCCCCCTCCTCTGCCGCCGCGCATACTTGATCCCGAGTCACCCCGCCCATGAACGGTGGTTGGTTAAAAATGGTTACTTACACATTTTTGACGTCACAAATCTAGCTTGTCTGAACTCGCCCGTTTGAGACTGTCCTTGCTGCACAGCAGTTTTAAAGCAGAAATGCTCAGCCATGGCATTGGCTGCTTATTTTGCTCCTAATATGTCTTGTAGCACGTGAAAAACACCACAAGGACATGTTAACAACATTAATCAAACATTAAAAACTTGATTTTCACCGGAGGGGATCTTTAATAATATGATGTTATACCTTTACGTGGAAAAAGGGAATGTTAAGATTGTTTCGGGCATGCATTACCTCTTCTAGTGGGGACAATCAGTGCTGAATTAGAAAGAATGTCTCCCCTTCATCTAGAGTATAATTATTTTTGAATGCATAGTTTAATTTGATTTGAATGTCCTTGTTGAATTAAAGGGTCAGTGACAAACAGAAAACAGCCACATCATATGTAGCCTATTCAGTTGTCTGTGGTATGGAAATCTTGCCTTGCAAAGACTTTTTTTTGTCATAAGAAAATAACTTCATAGTTCCAGATAGTAGTGGTGGATTTAGGCCATCAATACTTTGACTATATCATCCATCAGCGGATTAGACCAATTACTCTGTAACCACTTCTCCTATGAAATAGAAAGGAAAGTGCAACCCCCTTCCATATATCATTTGTATTTAACTAACAGATGAAAATGAAGACCTAGGGTTCTGGCTAAAGCTCCTACTCATTTGAGCAGTACCCTTGTCATGTTGAATTGAAAATTCTCGACAGGCAGTACAGGCCGTATGTAATGATCTTAGGTGTTGAGCAAAATCCAGCTGTGCTCAGTCTACCCCTGCTGCCAGTCGTAAACCCAAACTAATCAAAATGTACTACTATAAACAAGACTGTGTCCATCACAGTGTTAATATGGCAGCACAGTGGCTCAGTGGTTAGCACTGTTGCCTCACAGCAAGAAGGTCCTGGGTTCAAACCCCATCTCAGCCAAGGGCCTTTCTGTGTGGAGTTTGCATGTTCTCCCCGTGTTTGTGTGGATTTCCTCCCACCATCAAAAAAAAACATGCCGCATCCTCCTGCCAGTGCCCTGACCAGTCACTGCCAACTGGAGTCGGTCTGTCTGTCCTATCTGTGTGAGTCTGTCGTAATATGTTGAAAATTCTCGACAGGCAGTACAGGCCGTATGTAATGATCTTAGGTGTTAAGCCAAATCCAGCTGTGCTCAGTCTACCCCTGCTGCCAGTCGTAAACCCGCAAGTCTGGCGCAAATTGGCTGCCGTGGTATCACTCAGACTGAGTGTTGTGGTTGATAGCTGTCGGTCCATTTGTAGTTTGTTCTGTGTTATTAATTGGCGACCAATGTGTGTAAAGCGCTTTGAATATCTAGAAAAGCGCTAAAACTAAATAAAATGAATTATTATTATTAATAATATGTTGTTCAATGTGTATGTGTTTTAAATCAGCTTTTGTTTTTCCTTAAATCACTGAATAATCCTTATTTCAAAATTTTATTTGTATCTGAATGCACAAACATTAGATTGCGAATGTAAAACCACATACCCTGTAAAACTGATCAATATGCTGTGGTTCAAAGTTGAAGAAAAAAAAAGAATTTTTATCGTCTTGTGCATTTTCTTGGCCTCTTTATACACTTTTTATCCTTTTTCCAGTTGTCATTCTTCTTATTCCATGTCTGGGATTTTTTTCCGCCGGCTGTCATTGCATTGCTGCTTGCAGCTAGCTATATGTTCTTTTTGTTAAAGGGCAAATAATACATTGTTGTGTGCTTCCCTAGTGTATATGAAGCACATTAAAAAGTATTTGGGGAAAAAAAAGTTTATATTTTATTTTTTACTAATTATTCTAGGGTGCCTCTTTCTTCCCTTCCAACTCACATGCTGTTTTCAGTGGTGGAGCTTACGCCAATTGCTCATTAACATTCAAAAGCTGAGTTATGTTATTGGCTAAGGATAGTAACATTCCGCTGTTGTCATGGCTGCAGCGAGAGTAGTTCGACCTTACTTATACTAGCCTGTGACCGTGATTGACCAATTAGATTGACTCCCATTGTCTACGTCACAAATCGCTGTGATTCAGAACAGCTTGTAAAATAGGGTAGATGTGTTGTCAGAGGTGAACTAGAGAAAATGCACAAGACACAGATTGAACTTTCATGTTGTTTGTGCGATCCCTCTGAGTTATAAAACAGTGCTGGACAAGGAAATATTCCAAATCTTACATTTTATTTTTAATAAAGGTGAAATAAAAAAGTAAAAAACTACTCTCTGTCATGTTTTCCTTTGCTTGGTTTTGTTTATTTGACAATACATTGTTTTTCACCAGAGCCTAAGTCGGGAGAAAACATTCCAGTCGGATAGCAATGGCAACCAGGTCTTCAAAGGACACAGGTTAGCACAAGGGTTCATTGAATCATGCCAGAGTATAGTTATATAGTTAGTATAGTGCAGAGTATAGTTATATAGTTAGTATAGTGCAGAGTATAGTTATATAGTTAGTATAGTGCAGAGTATAGTTATATAGTTAGTATAGTACAGAGTATAGTTATATAGTTAGTATAGTACAGAGTATAGTTATATATAGTTAGTATAGTGCAGAGTATAGTTATATATAGTTAATATAGTATAGAGTATAGTTATATATAGTTAGGGTAGTACAGAGTATAGTTATATATAGTTAGTATAGTACAGAGTATAGTTATATATAGTTAATATAGTATAGAGTATAGTTATATATAGTTAGGGTAGTACA
>JAPMUY010003158.1:0-253811 GCA_026901105.3 Galaxias olidus
ATTATATTTATATTTGCATGAGGTTTTATTATAACAGTTACAGCGATTTACTCCATGAGCATATTTGTGAATACAGCATGTTGCATTCTGCATTTGTTTTTATAGTGATAGTGGATAATGGTATGTTGTGATTATTGCTTTGTGTCATGGACTGTATATTGTGATGTTGTGATTGTCGTATTTTACTTCCACCTATACCAAATGTTGAACTAGGTAATCCATTGGATAATTTCCACCCCTGTTGACTAATAAGAATCGGGACCTTCCCTCACTGAAAAGGACGGCTGGGAGCGAGACCTGCCACAACGAACGCACCGCGAACAGAACACAGAGCATACCGTGTGAACCTCCTGTGTGTTGGGACCTGGAGGGACGGGAAGGAAAATACGATTAAGTTAAGTACAGGTTGAAATATACAGTCACTCTTTAGCCCGGTAATTCATGTGAATGTGTCAACGCCCTGATTGGAGTTTCTGTCACTCAGGACTTCCTGGTTTACTCTGCTTCGACGTACTTCCGAAGTAGCTTTCGGACTGGGACAATTGGGAAGGATTGCCACTGGACAAGGGCGGTCACAAAGACTCCGAGACGGATTCACAAGGGTTTGCTTGGACCAACCGGATTACCGTAATCACAACCCAGTTTCCTGAAGGGTTTTAATGATTACATTTTTAAAGACTAATAACGGACTAGGCTTGAGGACTATTTTAATATAGGCTCAGTTTAGTGGCTTGTTTGCCGTCCGTATATACTTTGCCCTGACTGGTGTTGTTGTGTTGGTGTGGCCCAGGATCTTAGAACCTTGTTCTAACCCCAGTTTATCATATTAAACTGGTGACAATGACAAACTTGATGTTCCAAACCGTACAAATATCTGCTTTGCAATATTGATTTCACACTTCATCACATACCGTTATAAAAGGCTATTGATTTAAACTGTAACATTGCTACTGCTCGCATTTCACACAACAAAAGTCACGTTGTAGCTGCTTGCCGTGTTTCTCTGAATCTTTTAGTAATAGCAATCATAAATTAAAATCTGACAGCGCTCTGAATGAGGTTATTCAATAAGACGATCTCAGTCACGGTTGCAAGAAGATTCCCTCCCATTGCCACTTGAGGGCGGATCCAACACTGTCCACTGCTATGTGGGCAGTGTATCAAGTCAAAAAAAAGTGGCATTAAAAACAAATTACGTTAACGCCGTTAAAACAAATATGCGTTAACGCCGCCAATACTTGCTACTACTGCTTAATAACTTGCATGCACTTTGCACACTTCATGTCATTAATGTCAGGATATTTACTATTTTTCAGATGAGGATTGTTCAATGAACCAGTGAGATATGACAGATCTCTGCTTTTGTGAATATCAGTGCTAGAAATTTACTTTTTCAGTAACTACCAGTTTTGAAACGTGCATCAACAATGCTTCTGAAATAGCTATACATTTTTCTTCATTAGAGCAGTTTGTGTATTTACATTTTTAGTCCTGCCTTTAATGGATTTTGATTGTCCAGTTGACAAAAGTGAAATTGGCAAGCCCTCCACTTTGGCAAAAGTTAAACTATTCAATTCAATATTAAAGTCCTGCCAGAATAAGTCAGTAAAACTTTTGCAACACCAGTGGCCTAAAACTGTAGAATATACACTGGCAGGTGTCCTAGCTGACACTGGCATGTGCTAAATGCCAGTGACCCAACACCAACAGGGGGCAGAATGGAGGCTGGCAGGTCTGGCATGTGCCAACATGGGAGCATGTCTAGTTCCTGCCAAAAGCCACAAAGAGAGCCTGGCGTCTGTCCTTTTTTTTAAAGAACAAAGTGCTTTTGGCCCTGGGCTTTTATGTGTTGTGGATCTCTGCTGTGGGCCTATCTTAAAAAGTCTGCCGTGTAGAACCTAAACAAATTAGCATTTTTGTAATGTGTGCAGTTGATAACTGAGTGACCAAATACAACTACTATATGGCCAAAAGTATGAGCATTTGTGAGGTCGTGGCACTACTTTTTCACAGTGCACTGTACATATATATATACTGTGTATGTATATATATATACTGTGTATATATATATATATATATATATATATATATACTGTGTATGTATATATATATACTGTGTATATATATATATATAATATATTAAGGTAACACTTAAATCACACAGTGGATCTCGAACAAAATATTTAAGTTGAAAATCTTTATTGATATACATTGTGGAATTCGTTGAGAACAAAATGACGTGAGAATGGTCAATGGAAACCACACTCATCAACCCATTGAGAGCTGGATTCAAAATCACACTGAAAATCAGAGTGAAAAATCAAAATCACAGGCTGATCCAACTTGCGTATAATTCGTATAATGTGGCTCAGTAGTGTGTATGGCCCCCATGTGCCTGTATGCACTCCCAACAACGTCTGGGCATGCTTCTGATGAGACGGCGGATGATGTCCTGGGGGATCTCCTCCCAGACCGCAACCCGGGCATTAGTGAGCTCCTGGACAGTCTGTGGCGCTACTTGGTGGTATTGGAGGTGCCGATACGTTCCAGAGGTGCTCAATTGGATTCAGGTCTGGGGAACGTGAGGGCCAGTCAATGTAATCAATGCCATCATCATCCAGGAACTGTTAGTTCACACTTAGTTTTCTTTCTAAATAATTAGTTCAACCTTCGCCATAGCGTTAGGTAGCAGTTTTGCTTAGCCAAAAAGCAGTTCAAGAATAAGTATGGATATCAGAACGTGGGTTTGTAATAAACACCAAAACACCGTAGATACCCCAGCAGATTCGATCCAAAGCCAGTAGCCCCAGCCGATGAGAATGAATGATTGCGATGGGATGGCTGACTAACGCCAGAGTATAGAAGCACATGCAAGTTCTTTGCTAACACTGTGTCTCAAATTGCATATTACTTTTTCTTGTACAAGTTGTTGTAGGTACTTCAGCTGCCCTTGCAAAATACGTACATTTGACATGGTATGTATTGGGATATGCGTAATCTTTTTCTGGCCTATTTGATATATAGTATATATATTGAGACGCAGCCTCTGCCTCCCCTGCCATTTACCTCACTGCACGTCACTGGTTAGAACTACCTTTGAAGAAAATAAGAAGACGGTAGGCTTCAAATCATGGAATGGCCAGCACAGTCTCCAGACTGACCAAATTGAGCTGATTAGGGATAAACTGGACAGAAGGGTGAAAGCAAAGCAACCTACAAGTGCAACACATTTGTGGGAACTTCTGCAACATTGTTGGGAAGAAGTTCCCAAACAATATTTGATTCCATTTTAGAAAGAATGCCACGAGTGTGTTCGGCGGTTATGTCTGCAAAAGGTGTCTTCTATTTTGATGAGTCAAAAATGTAGATACAATTTTGTTTAACAAAATTATTCTATGATTTTTTTTTATCTCCAATTGTTAATTTGTTCTATGCTTTAATTTAATTTCAATAAGCACAGGATAGGATGTTATAATATCCATCATGCCATATTCTACGATGAGGACTTCAAAAGACAATATTTTAGAATGTACTTGGGTTGAGAGCAGATATGTCATTGGGGTTTTCAAGTGGGCACCCTCCATCCCAGATGTTTCGTTAATTTGAGCCCACGACACCTCCAGAAGGCTTAACGGTGAGCAATGACGTCTCAGAGCCACCCCCCTCTATATCCGCTCTCGGCACGGCCAGATATATAAAAAAACAAACAAAAAAGTTTAAAGTTATTTATTAAACTGAGAGATATCCCTATACCTATCCCTAATTCCCATTCCTGCAGGCTTTCAATGCCAACTCTGCAGGGATACTTACCACCTGAAAAGAAGATCATCTTTCCCTACTCTGTTACTGCAGTCTTAATATGCAGATATCCCTATACTTATCCCTATTCCCTATGCCTGCAGGCACTTTCTGCCAACTCTGCAGGGATACTTACCACCTGAAAAGAAGATAATCTTTCCCTACTCTGTTCCTGCAGGCTTGATAAATTACGCTCTACAGGAAAGACTTACCTTTTATACCTTTGTCCTAAGATTAATCCTTTCTTGGTTTTTCAGCATGATGTGCTTTACTTTTGTGCCCATATAGGATCCTTCCTTTTCAGCCACAGCCACTGGCTACTTCTTTCTGCTATATCTGAAATAGCTTTTATGGTCTGGCACAAAATATTGCCGCAGATCCCCAACTCCTTAAGTAGTTAGGTTGTTGACATTGCCACAAATCCACGGCATCCAACTTCCACAGGACACACCTTTGTTCTCCAACCTCACTGTTCTGCTTCAGCTGCTAATTCGCTGTAGCGGAGTTTCTTTCTTTCGTAAGCCTCGTCGATTGCTTCTTCCCACGGGACTAAAATAAACAATTTGCTGTGTGTTGGACCAGAGTAATAAGTCTGGTCTTAAGTTGGTTGTTGCAATCTCCGATATGACTCTCAGTTGTTGGCCGACATCAGCAAGCATTTTCCAATCACATGCTCTCCTCAGCTGCCCTGAGCTTTGTTTTGCTCTATAACTCTTCTTTCCCGGAACTCCCTCCCTGACAAAGCGAATGTGGTGCATGTCGCCCTTTGCTCCAATTGGCAGGGCATTAACTGTTGAGCGCCTATGCTCTATTGCTTCCACCAAGCATTTTAGTACTTGATTTTGGCTCCAGGTGTATCTTCCTTGAGTAAGGCTCGTCCTGCACCCAGCCATTATGTGTTTGAGATTAGCCGTCCAGCCACAGAGGGGGCAAGTTGGATCCTCACCTACCCATTGGCTGAGATTTGTTGGTGTTTGCAGTACGTCGTAGGTTGCCCTAATAATGAAGCAAAAACTTGTGGATTCCATTCCCCACAAGTCTTTCCAGGTAATTTTCCTCTGCTCCACACTTTCCCAGTTCACCCATCGCCCCTGTTTGGCTTGTGAGACAGCTTTAGCGCTCCTTACTGCTTCCTCTTGCTTACGTATCTGTTCTATCACTAATTTGCGTTGTTCCAAAGGGGTTGCTTTTGACCATCTCGGTTTACTTGTACCAAGTCCAAATCCTCTTCGTCCACTGAGTACACTGAGATATTAAAGCTACTAGTGGCAAGTCTTTGTAGGAGGTGATTTTGGCGACCCCTACCGTTTACTTGGTGTAATTATTTTCCCTAACCATCATGCAGGATGCTCACTGTCACTGTATATCGCTAGCACGATCAACGACTATACTCGAAGTATGGGCATCTCTTCCTGATTTAGTGATGCACTTCCTTGTACTATAAAGCAATTCGGCACAGTTTTGCGAGATCGTACCCGGTGGCAGACAAAATTTGTACTAAATATTGAGACTTCAAGAGGACTGATCTGAACGGCGATTTTTTCACTCTCCCATAGACACTGCAATGTGCAATCAGAAGAAATCTATTGATAATACGTTAATACAAAAAAGTTACCTATAGTTGCTTTAAACTGTAAATTTCAATAAAAAGTGAAAACATTTAGGTGTTCTATAACTTTTGACCGGTAGTGTAGATGTTTCCAAATATGAAACATATCATTATTTTAATAATTTCATATTTTCCTTATTATGGCTTTATTATTGTTTGATACTTTAACTATCCATCCATTAGCTTTACCGCTTATCCTGTACAGGGTCACGTGGGGGGGGCTGGAGCCTATCCCAGCGGACACAGGGCGAGAGGCGGGGTACACCCTGGACAGGTCGCCAGTCTATCACAGGGCCGACATATAGGGACAGACAACAACTCACACTCACATTCACACCTACAGGCAATTTAGAGTCACCAATTAACCTGCATGTTTTTTTTGGACTGTGGGAGGAAACCGGAGTACCCGGAGGAAACCCACGCGAACACTGGGAGAACATGCAAACTCCACACAGAAACGCCCTTGGGTCAGGTGGGGATTGAACCCAGGACCTTCTTGCTGTGAGGCAACAGTGTTAACCACCGAGCCACCGTGCTGCCCTAACTTTTTGAACTATAAAAAATGTACTGAAAATGTGTAACTGAAACAAGTGGAAGCAGTGACACTCACCTCAGAGCGCTGCTAACTCCATCATTCAGTTTAGCCAGACTGCATAAGCTAGTTATGTTAACATCAGCCACTGCCCTCTTGATAGTTGCGCAAGCGCTGCGTTTAGCCTACTGTACAAGTGGTTGTATGTGTAGAAGTGTGAATATAAACCAGAGCCATTTATGTTAATTCCCCTCAGGAGTCAGGACTAAAACACTGACGATAATGTGACTAAAATGAAAACTGACTACCACTGACTAAATCTTGACCAAAACGAAAAAAGTGAAATGACGAAAATTAGATTTTTAACGCAACTACAATTTTCAGTAAGCGACAAATACTAAAACGAAATTACAAATGGTTGTCAAAATTAACAATGAACTGAAAAAGAGTTGACTGACTGCTTTCATCTGTTAACAATAATTTTGTCACTAGAAAGAACTTTACATAGCTGAGTACCAAGGAAACTGACAAAGCACTTAACAATCTGTATGATTTTCCCTTGATCTATAGATGACGTCAAACTAAGAGAACCTTGTTATACTTACAACAGGACTATATATTCTGGCCAACTTGCTCCTAATCACTTGTTTACACTTTCTCAAGATCCTATCAAAGATGAATGTGACGAAGTACATAAATACTTGCTGAGCTGTCCATGCAGGGTCCGAATTAACACCGGCCACCGGCCACAGGCGGGTAGATTTTACGTTTGGCGAGTACATCTCTTAAATCTACCCGCCACACTGGCGGGTAAATGTTTGTACCAAATAGTATACATTTTTTTTTGCGTATTGTCTTTCCTTCGTTTTGCTTCACTTATGCTCACGCTGTTACTGTCCTCTGCTTTCTGGGTCGGAGTTTAGCCCAATGCATCCCTCCGGTTGATTCAACCTTGAATTCATCCTAGCATCAACTCTAAATAATCACCTGCCACCGGTCTGTTGCTAGCTACCGGCTAATTCGGTGAAAATTGCCGTATTCCAATTCCAAATTCCACTCGTATAACGTTACTACAGCTATTCTCGAATACCCACATCATTTCGAATAATCGAATATTTGAATAACCGTGCCCGTCCCTAATTTGGAAATGTGTAAGTGTCCGCAGATGCACAGTCTTTGTATTTAGTTTTATCTATTGGTCCGATATGTGTGTGTGTCAGTATGAGTGTTTGTGTTCGTGCGCACTTTAGATGTAATGATGCTCTTTTTTTCTCTCCTGTGGGTCTGTACACAAGTACATCTTTGGCGATGTTGTAATATTTGTAAATTATTCTTACAATGAGTCAATAGTTATGGCATGACTGTGCTAGACTATTTGTAGAAAACCATTATCAGTGTTTTCCTACTAAAGAGACCAATTAGTTTGGGCATGTATCGCATGATACATGATTGGATTGGATTATCCAGATTAAATATCTGGCTAAGCAATGAGATGCCATTTATGTTCTGTTTTCATAGGTAATCGGATTTGGGGGAAAGAACTAAAGGGAATCCAGCTTTCGGATGTAGCCTGGTCCCCAGACAGCAAGATCCTCCTTTTTGGAATGTCAAATGGAGAAGTTCACATCTATGATAATCAGGGAAACTTTATTGTAAGTTTACTGTACTACTTCTGCTATGTGAGTTGATTCATAACCAGATTTCGAAGTACAAACCTGTTTTAATAAGACGTTTGGGACATTGTTCACTTGCTTTACTGTGGAGAACCGTTGCTATTTTGCAGATGAAGATGATTGTGACCTGTCTGAATAATGTGACGGGAGCCATCAGCATTGCAGGAATTCACTGGTATGCGGGAACAGAGGGCTACATAGAACAAGACTGCCCCTGCCTGGCAATTTGTTTTGATAATGGAAGGTGTCAGGTCATGCGTTATGAGAATGATGAGAGTGAGTGAATATTTCATTAACGAAGATATTTGATATATGTGCATCTGTGCACAATCCAAACTGAAGCTAGAAAATGAATTTAGCCCTTGATGAGTTTTCAGAGATGTTTAGACAGAAACTGATATCAATCTCTTGAATGTAACAGTTCATTGAAGTCCTCTACTATTACAATAGAGGCAGCATGTATGATATTTGTATTTTGATTGCCCTGGTTATTCACATAGGCTACGGTCTCTCCTCCAGATCCAGTCTACATAGACACACTGATGAATATAGCCAGTATCCAGTGGAACCATTGTGGCAGTGTCCTTGCTGTGGCTGGGTCCCTAAAAGCCAGTACCATGGACAGGGAGTTTAATGTGGTGCAGTTCTACACACCATTTGGAGAGGTGAGAGCTTGGCACCTAATACCATTAATCTAAGAGGCCCCCAAAGGTTTGATGAAAGACAATAGAAAAGCTCTAAATTTGGCTTAGTTAGACACTATCTAATTATTTAAAGCCCTGAAATTTTGCGGAGAAAGTAACAGCTGAGTCAACTCCCGTCGAGTAATGTCAGCGGCTATGTTATATACTATCTATTATCTATTTAATTGTGTACAGAAATTTCGTCTTGCTCTGAGATTTATCCTTAATGAGTCAAAGGCTTTAATATATGTAGATTTTTCTCAAGGGCCAAAAAGTTAGATTATAAGGCAAGTAGGGGGATTGTGCTTACTACTACTTGTGTGTAAATCACGCTTTATCAATTTGTAGATTATCAATTAATTCATAAATTAATATTATCGATCAAGGTAATGAAGTGTAATTACCTATGTACGGAGCACCACCACACAGAATTTAGCTTTAGCATGGCTCTGCGGGAAACCGAATTTTTATCATTAATTTATTAATGTAATAGTTAATGTTTTCAATCTCAATTCTGAAGTAGTGAAGTCTTATGTTACGAGAATAAATTACTGTATGAAAACGAAGATACGACACAGCTGGGTTTAAATGCAAAGCAATTATATTTATTTACTAATCTAAAGAAAGCATGATAATTATGTGGCTAAGTGATAATATTGATCAACTAAAATGGTTAGTCGGCATTTAACGCTATGGTTAGGATCTAAACATACACAGTATAACAGTTAAAGTATTGACCAGATGACTCTAAACACAACACAGCATACTAGGCTATATCATCAAACGCGCAACGTTATGAATAGCATAAATTTACGTTACTGTGTGAAGATAGGCGGAGCTGTGGCAATTAACACATTCGAACCTAGGCCTTGTTTGCGGCTGGGCCAAAGTAGAAACGTGCGTGGTTTTAGTGGTAAAGTTCTGAAACGGAGTCCTTGTGTGAGGTTTGAAAGTTCTGAACCTTAGTTTGTTGTTTGAATAAAGGTGGAAAGGTTGTTCGTTGGTTTAGGTTTGAAACGTGGGTTTTCTTTGACGTGGTATTTGACCACTTGGGGTAAGAACAAAGGAGCGCTGTTTCCGTCTTGGTGATCCAGCAGGTCCTCCGACTCAGGTAGATTTGGTGAAAAGCTCTGAATCGTTTCAAATAACGTTGGAAGTTGTGAAGTCTCGAACGTGGTTTGAATAAAGGTTCCTTTGCTCGAAAATTATAAAGTTAAGTTTGAGAGTGTGGCAAGGGGTTTTCCGGCCTATAGTGAGGTCAAAGGCCTAATTCCCTTGTTCTGAGAGTTGCTGGCAGACGCGTGGTCAAGGAAAGAGGGGATGCGATTTGTATCCTTGGTAACACTAGGTGGCCTCCCAGGTTACTTGCTGATGTTAAAACCATAGCTTCCTGTTTGAGGGCGCTATTTATGGGGTTTAGAAAGGGTTGTAGGGAAGGTGGACTGGGTCATCCGATTGGCTGCATGCCAATGAGCCGAGGTGTGAATGATTTCACTATCACAATATCAGTTTACCTTACAATTTAATTTGATCGCTATTTATGCTTTTATATTAGGAATATGTTATATATAACGTCTGCAAAGCTTACAAAATGTCCTTGTGAACATTTCAATACCAAACATGACTGCTAGCTATGACAGTTCATGTAGAAAAGACAACATCCATCCATCCATCCATCCATTTTCCGCCGCTTATCCGGGGCTGGGTCGCGTTGTCAGCAGGCTAAGAAGGGTAGTCCAGACGTCCCTATCCCCAGCAACGCTTTCCAGCTCCTCCTGGAGGATCCCGAGGCGTTCCCAGGCCAGACGAGAGATATAATCTCTCCAGCATTTTCTGGGTCTACCCCGGGGTCTCCTAGCAGTAGGGCGTGCCCGGAAAACCTCCAACGGGAGGCGCCCAGGAGGCATCCTAATCAGATGCCCGAACCACCTCATCTGGCTCCTTTCGACGCGAAGGAGCAGCGTCTCTACTCCGAGCTCCCTCCGGATGACCGAGCTCTTTACCCTATCCCTAAGGCTGAGCCCAGCCACCCTACGGAGGAAACACATTTCAGCCGCTTGTACTCGCGACATTATTCTTTCGGTCACTACCCAAAGCTCATGACCATAGGTGAGGGTTGGAACGTAGACCGACTGGTAAATTGCGAGCTTTGCCTTTCGGCTCAGCTCCTTCTTCACCACGACGGTCCGGTACAACGCCCGCTCTACTGCTGATGCTGCACCAATCCGCCTGTCAATCTCACGCTCCATTTTTCCCTCACTCGTGAACAAGATCCCGAGATACTTGAACTCCCTCGCTTGGGGCAGCAACTCACTCCCAAACCGGAGAGAGCACTGCAGCGTTTTCCGGCAGAGAACCATGGCCTCAGACTTGAAGGTGCTGACTCTCATCCCGACTGCTTCACACTCAGCTGCAAACCGCTCCAGTGCATGCTGAAGGTCACAGTCTGAATAAGCCAACAGAACCACATCATCTGCGAAGAGCAGAGAAGCAATTCTGAGGTCCCCTAACTGGACACACTCCTCCCCCCGGCTACGCCTTGAGATTCTATCCATGAAAATCGCAAACAGAACCGGTTAAAGGGGCAGCCCTGGCGGAGTCCCAACACCCACTGAAAACGTATTTGACTTTGTGCCGAGTATACGGACACAACTCTCACTCCGGTTATATAGGGACCGAATGGCTCGTAGCAGCGGCCCCGGTACCCCATACTCCCGCAGTACCCCCCACAGGACTCCCCGGGGGACACGGTCGTAGGCCTTCTCCAAGTCCACAAAACACATTTAGACTGGATGGGCAAACTCCCATGCCCCCCCCAAACAGCCCCGCAAGGGTAAAGAGTTGGTCCACTGTTCCATGACCAGGACGGAATCCGCATTGCTCCTCCTGGATCCGAGGTTCGACAATCGGTCGGAGTCTTCTTTCCAACACCCTGGCATAAGCTTTCCCAGGTAGGCTGAGAAGTGTGATACCCCGATAATTGGAGCACACCCTCCGGTCCCCCTTTTTAATAATGGGAACCACCACCCCGGTCTGCCATGCCAATGGTACTGTCTCCGACCTCCACGTGACACCGAAGAGGCGTGTCAGCCCAACAATGTCCAGAGCTTCAGCATCTCGGGGCGAATCTCATCCACACCCGGCGCCTTGCCGCTGAGGAGCTTCCCAACTACCTCAGTGACCTCTGCCAGGGATAAGGCTGAGACCTCCCCCGAGTCTTCAAACTCTGCCTCTTCCGCAGAGGATGTGTTGGCGGGGTTAAGAAGTTCCTCAAAGTGCTCCTTCCTCCGCCCGAAGATATCCCCAGTCCAGGTCAGCAGTTCTCCTCCCCTGCTCAACAGAGCCTGGGCCAATCCCTGCTTTCCCTTTCTGAGCGGTCTAACGGTTTGCCAGAACTTCCTTGAGGCCAACCGAAAGTCCTTCTCCATAGCCTCCCCGAACTCCTCCCACACCCGGGTTTTTGCTTCTTTGATTACCGAAGCTGCAACCCTTCGGGCCGCCCGGTACCCGTCTGCTGCTTCAGGAGACCCCTGGGCCAACCAAGCCCGAAAGGCCTCCTTCTTCAGTCTGACGGCTTCCTTCACCGCTGGTGTCCACCAGCGGGTTCCTTTGGTTGCCGCCACGACAGGCACCGACGACCTTCTGACCACAACTCCTAGCAGCCGCTTCCACAATGGAGGTTTTGAACATGGTCCACTCGGAATCAATGTTCCCAACCTCCCCCGGGATGCACGAGAAGTTCTTCCGGAGGTGGGAGTTGAAGACATCACTGACAGGGTCCTCAGCCAGACGTTCCCAATTCACCCTCACTGCACGTTTGGCTTTACCGGGTCTGTCCGGCAGCCTCCCCCGCCATCTGAGCCAACTCACCACCAGGTGGTGATCAGTTGACAGCTCAGCTCCTCTCTTTACCCGAGTGTCCAAGACATACGGCCGCAGGCCTGACAATACGGCCACAAAGTCGATCATCAATCTGCGGCCTAGGGTGCTCTGGTACCAGGTACACTTATGAACCTCCCTATGCTCGAACATGGTGTTCGTTATGGACGATATATGCCTAGCACAGAAGTCCAACAACAAAGCACCACTCTGGTTCAGATCGGGCAGGCCATTCCTCCCAATCACCCCTCTCCAGGTTTCTCCATCGTCACCCACATGGGCGTTGAAGTCCCCCAGCAGAACTATCAAATCAGAAGATGGTACCGTTTCCAGGACCCCACCCAGCGACTCCAAGAAGGCCGGATACTCCGAACTGCCATTTGGTGCATAAGCACAAACAACTGTCAGAGCCTTCCCCCCAGCGACTCGCAGTCGCAACGAGGCGACCCTCTCGTTCACCGGGGAAAACTCCAACACAGCGGCGCCCAGCCGGGGACTTGTAAAAATCCCCACACCTGCCCGGCACCTCTCACCCTGGGCGACTCCGGAAAAGAAAAGAGTCCAGCCCCTCTCCAGGACTTGGGTTCCAGAACCAGTGCCATGCGTAGAGGTGAGCCCAACCTTCCGCACTAGCTCCGGTTCCTTTCCCACCAGAGGGGTGACATTCCACGTCCCTAGGACCAGTCTACGATGCCAGGGGTCAGCACGCCTAGGTCCCCGCCTATGCCTGCCACCCGATTGGCATTGCACCCGACCCCGATGTCTGTCCCTGCAGGTGGTGGGCCCACAGGGCGGCGGCTCCATGTTGTTTCTTCGAGCTGTGCCCGACCGGGCCCCATGGGTTAAGGCCCGGCCACCAGACGCTCGCCGGCAAGCATCCCCCCGGGTCTGGCTCCAGGGGGTAGCCCCGGTTTCCCTATTCCGGGCGAGGTGCCATAGTGCCGTTTGTTCCGCTTCATTGGGGTCTTTGAATCGCGCTTAGTCTGGATCCTCCCCTGGGACCAATTTGCCATGGGAGACCCTACCAGGGGCTACTGCCCCCGACAACACAGCTCCCAGAATCGCAGGAACACTGAAACCCCTCCACCACGTTAAGGTGGCGATTCTCGGAGGGGGAAAAGACAAGGGGGGGGGGGGGAGGGGGAAGAGAGATTCGGTGATTGGTTTCCCTACAGGCGTGTAATATTTGCTCCCTTAATGGAGCCCAAATTGAGAGTGTTGCAGATCATAAATACTTATTTACTAACATAAATACTTGGGAATTTTACTAGATGAGAAGTTGTCATTGATGTGCTTGAAATTGCTTGAATGTGAGGACTAGACTTGAACTATTAGGCTTTGGCAGTATGGCCATTTTTATACCCACCAGTTAGTCTTCAAAATGTCTCGCTGTATAGGTAATTTGAAGGTGAAGATAGGTTTTGACTTTAGTTGAAAATTGGTTCAAAATCAACTGCATATGGACAAGTATCAGTCGATTCAATAGAACTGTTTGGCATGGGGAAACGGATTGCTGTTGTTGAACTGGACACGTGAAGTGTGTTTCATCAACCCCTTGAAAAATGTGTTATTGAATTGCTTCGGAAATTGTTTTGGAAGTTGTAATAAACTTTGGATTTGGAACGGATCAATTGCTGTATGCTGTGGATTTCACAACTAAATGCCGGATGTATAGAAACTGAATCAATATGATATTAGATGGGTTTATGTGAGGAGTTCACTTCGGAAGCCATAGCGTCGTGAGTAAACCTGTTGAATCCTGAGTGGCTATAGTATTACGAATGGATTGTTTTCACGCAGGCATTGATGTTTGGGACTGTGTTTATGTTCGTTCATATATTTATGTTGATGTATAGCCGTGTTTTGACAGCGACCACTAATTGCTACACTGTTTTACTAAATCTGAGTGCAATGTCACTTTGGCGGATTGCTTTTTTTATTGCTTTTGTAAAGTTGTGAAAAGGTCAGATAGTGGAAGTTTGGCGGATGGTGGAAAGACCGGGGAAAATATGTTTTATAAATTGATTCGCTCTCATAGGGGCAAGTTACACGTGTTTACAAATGAAGACAAAAGACAAATGAATGAAATTAATGGGCTGGTCGATAAGGCTGGTGAAATGTTGAATGTTTCAATGTGTTTATTGCTATTAGAGAAATTGGCAGAAAACATAACAAAAAATAGGGCGGTATTTGAAAGCGTACCGGGAGCACGAACAAACACTGGGTAAACGGTATTTCCACTATATGGCCCAAGCCTAAGATCAATATAGGATTAGATCATGCTTTTTTATTGTAAAATCAACCCTCGTCAGTCATGGATTATGTTGATATTGTGTATATACATGCAGCTACAACTACTTTTAAGTCCCTTGACTTTTTACCACAGTGCTTTGTGTTTTGCAGCTGGGGATAGTTTTAGAACTTGTTGTACACTGTATAAAAAAGTAGGATGGTCTTCTCTTGGTGATAGGAGAGAAAAACATGGTATCTTTTTTGTTTACAAGGCATTGCTGGGCAAGCTGCCTTTTTGCGTTACGTCTCTTTTAAAGTGCAAATCCAGTAGTCATAGGACACGCTCACAGGACTATATTTAAAGTCCATATGAAAGCCTAAATGTGAAAACAGAACTTGAAAATTTGCTTTCAGTTTATTAGCCTCAGATAAATGGAACAAGGTTCAACAGGAATTTAATTTAGAGCAGTTTGTTTCGGTTTAAGAATAAAAAATTTTTTTTTAAGTAGTTGAAGAGTGTTTTGGTTGAAACTTAAATATTGTAACACATTTTTATTATTTGCTTATATTTTTTTAAATCATATGTAGGGGAACTGGGTCTTACTTCTTTTTGATATGTGTAAAGGTATTTAATAAACGCTCTATCAATATTTATAGATGTAAAATTCATAAATTAATATTATAATCGATCAACTTGATTAAGAGTCGTATTAAATAATAAAGGGGGCACCACCCAACGACTTTAGCTTATTGCAAGGATCGATGGGAAACGAGGTCTAATCTTTGTATTGACTTTATTAAATTAATAGTAGTGCAATATTAACGTGAATGTGAAAGTTAAACGTTTCAGTCTCAATTCTGAAGTAGTAAATTCTTTAGTTGTGTAAATGGATGAATCATATGCAGACGGAAGCAGGAGTTTAAACATACAATGACATTTATTTCTAATTCTAGGCAAATATGTACAGATGTACAAAGAATAAATGATAGTGATCTAGGAATGTTAGCAGGTCAGGTATGAAACGTGGGTATGGGTCTCTAAACAAAGCAATATGAGGAAGCTAATTGCTATAAGCTAAGCACCAAATGCAATGTATTAAGATAGCTGAAGTTACATTGTGACGAGGGGTTTGCTGCCTTGCAGTGGGGAATTCAAAGTCTGTTGATAGTTTAATGAGCAAAGATTGTGCGGTCCTTATTGGCAGATATTCCGCGTGGTTGAATATGTTGCGCAATTATTTTGATCTCTAGAGACAGGGATGGCCTTCCCTAGTCCAAAGATACTTCAATCGCGGGTAATTCGAAAGGTTCGTTGTTGAGGGTTTACGGAGAAAAGGTTGTGCTTGGAAAGGCGTCCTTAGTAGCAGGTATTCCAAAGTTCTCGATGGAACGCGGCCTTGTGAAGCAGATCACGTGGTTGATTATCTTGCGCAATCATTTCTGATCTCGACAGGGATGATCTTTCCCTCTTCAAGAACAGTTAATTGCAAAGTTCTGTTCTGTTGAGTCGCTTCTATCAAACGGTCAAAGGGGGTGTGTCCCTTGACGGGTTTTGGAGCAGGCAGATAGGTGTCCACATGGAATTTATAGAGCTTTCACTAAATTCATTCAATAAACTCATTACATTAAGCTCATAATTACTCACATAATATTATACTTAAATTCTCATCATTGTCAATGTCCTTGTTCGATTAATTTGTTCAGTTATTCCGTTAAGCAACCAATCTCTTAGTCCTTGAAAAATTCAGATTTGGTTGTTAGGATAGAGATAAATTGGCTCTCTGGTAGAATTATCTCCCTTGAAAGAGGGAAGGGGCTTCCCTCCCTCCTTTCCTGGCATTCCAGGGGGTCCTCTGTCCAGACTCAACAGGTATTAAGGTTTTACGACCTTGTTCTCATGCAGAAAACCCAAAACCAGGCCTTGTTATCTTATCAAGATAACTGTCTTGTCTCTCTGGTCTGGAGAGCATTTTACACCCTCCTCAAGGACCAAATGGGCAGGAGGGGTTTAGACGTGTGAAGTTGACTCTCCTACACATATTTATTGTTACATTTTTTGTATTTAAATTGTATATATTCTGCTTTTAAACAGGGCACTTTTGGAAAGATACCTAGTCTCAGCCACTGACCACTGTATAAATATAATAATAACAATAATAATAATAATTATAATTATAATAGTAATAATAATTGTAATATTTGGCTTAAATTGTTAGTATTCTCAACTGGAACATGTGACCAAAATGTTGATATTTTTTTGAGAAAGCCATAAGGAAGTTGCCGCATTGCATTTTGGGGAATGAAGCATCGTCTAGCGACATTTCTTGGGTACTCTGATACTCATACTATGTGCCATATATTGTCATATTTTGTATGTTAAGGATGCATCGTAGACAATTCCGAACCCAGCCAGTGACTGCTCTTCCCATTAAAGCCTCTGTGACTGTTCTCTTGATTGTTAACGTAGTACATCATTTCAAATCTAACAAAAGAGACATGATTTTTTTTAATTACCAAACGATTTCACCATATACTAACGGAGTGCACTAGCAAAAACTACCTTTCTGTAAGTGATAAATAGCCCCATGAAAAATTTTACTATACTTTTTTTTTATTATGATATCACACTAAACCGTAATAATTATCTTTTTGTTTCGGCTTTTGCCTTTTGAGACGGTAATAAGGTCATTCTTAATTTTTCCTATTTGCAGCATCTGAGAACTCTGAAAGTGCCAGGGAAGCAGATGACAGCAGTTGCCTGGGAGGGTGAAGGACTGCGCATTGGACTGGCAGTGGACTCCTATATCTACTTTGCCAACATCAGGCCAGATTACAAGGTAAAACACTTAAGAAGATTATTCTTGGTTGATACAGGAAGCGACTTTTCTAGGAATTACTTATTTAGTAGCCCTGTTAGGTCAGACTTTGATTATGCAAATTCTCTTTGTCCCTTAAGTCCCAAAAATAGGCCGATGTGTTTTTTGAGAGAGCTGTTTTGTGTTGGCTAGTTTTTAGCACAGAACCTAACTGAAAGGACCCATAATGTAGACAATCATATATTTTTTGTCTATGATGCACATAAAAAAATATTTGAACACTAAAAACATTTTTACTATACTTTCTCTTAGTTATTCTAGGGTACCTCTTTCTTCCCTTCCGACTTACATGTCGTATTCAGTGGTGGACGTGAGCTTACACCCACTGCTGATTAAAGTCCCCCTCCAGTCATTTTATAAAACATTTAAAATATTCTGCTTTAATGTATAAATCATGTCTGAATATATTTTGCAGAAAAAACATAACGATTACCTTGTTAAAATCCTAAAAATGTAATCTTCTTCTTCTGTCTCATTAAAAATTCCTGAATCGGAGTTGCCCCGCCCCGCTCTCTTCGAATATCCGCCCAGCCCCCGCCCCCCTCCTCTGCTGCAGCGCATACTTGCTCCCGAGTCACCCGCCCATGAATGGTAGTTGGTTAAACAACGTCACAAATCTGGCTTGTCTGTACTCGCCCGTTTGAGACTGTCCTTAGTGCACTGCAGTTTCAAAGCAGAAATGCTCAGCCATGTAGTGATGGGAAGATCGGTTCATTTTAGTGACTTGGTTCTTTAACTCTCGTTCAGTCTCGTTCAAAGTAACAAAAGACTCAGTCCCTAAGGGTGAACTGCTAATTTATGTTTCCTGATCTCTCGTACCTAGCCTATGCAGCTATCATGTGATCAGTGAACGAGATAATTCTACCAGAAGACCCATTCGAGGGGTGAACTCACTCAGACCCGCAGCATGTTTTTCTCCTCGCAGGCTACAATATTGCTCACACAAGCAGAGATATTCTGCAGCAAGTGCTGTGAAAGCGCACGGAAAAAGCTAAAATAATATTTGTGCACGGCTGATTAAGTTGATTGCACTGATCTAATTTGTGCGAGTGGACTATGCTGCCATAAACTCAACTTTCAGCAGGAGTGTGGACTGAACTGCCATACATAAGGGTTTGTCTACTGGCGGCCCGTCAAAGTTTCCCATCCGGTGCACAGAATATTAATGAATTCAGAAAATGTGAAGAGGAAAAAATTAGTTAAAGTATTTTGGATATATAGCGTGAGCAGAAAAACCCTACCGCAAATTGTGTCAGCCTCTAGGAATGCTGCTTAGCATCAGGTGATCAGAGAAATAAAAACAATGTACGCTTTGGGGTGACGTGACCTGCCATTACACTTTTTACGAAGCCGATTAATTCTATAGCTAACGCACGTTAAATCATGGCAAGTTCAAGTATCGATTATTTGTTGAGCATTAGCCTACATTTAGTACTTTGCGTCTAAATGAGAAACTGGATATCATGCGTTTGGAACTACATTGACCAGAGGATTTGAACATAATTCAGACTTTGAAGGATGAAATAAATCGGTCATTCGAGCATGATTGGTTCCAGAAAAAATAAATGGCTAACTGCTAGCACAGACTAGTGCTAGAAAGTTCATCAGAGAACCTTCTCTTGTTGAGCTGCACTGTGAGTCAATTATATTTTTATCAAGTTGATTTTGTAAGGCTGGGCATACGTTGCTGTTGTGTTATTGCTTAGCAAAGGTTTGTTGAGGGAGATGTCTACTGTAGTGACTAGTTGAACATTTTTGTACCCTGTGTGCGCGCGCTTAAGCGTGTGCCCACTGCCCCTCCAAACGCCGCGGTCTCGTGTTAAAGCCGCCACTTAATAGCGTCAAAACCGGTTAAAATTTATTAATATGTCCTGCCACTCAGGACTGTTCTGCAATTATGTTTCCAGAATTACAGAATTTAACCATCACTCCTCAGTGAACTGCCTCCTTGGCGGAGGTCTGAGAGCATTATCTAGCCTAGTTAAGTATCTAGTTATCATTATGGATTTCCCATGCTATTTAAGAGTCTGAAGAGTCTAAACAATAATAGGCTAATTGGGCAGTATTAAATAAAATAAAAAATGTTCAGAAAGGCCTGCCCCCAGTGTCTGCTTCGAAAAATTATGGCCCTTGGACAAATGTAGTTGGAAGACCCCTGACTTACATTGTCAGAATGTAACATAGATGTTAACAGTTGGATTGTAAAACCATTTATTTACGTAATAAACATCTAGCTATTTGTACTCTGATGTAAAATATGGTCTGAAAATCTACCGAGAAGTCTGGAAATTTGAGTCTGGAAAAGTGTGGAATTTTGAAATGGAAAATGTGTAGGAACCCTGTCAAATCAAGCAAAACAAAACAACCAGTTTATTATATTAGGCAACTTATACTGCAATATTGTGTGATTTAGTTGTAGTACAAGTGTGAATGTTATTTGGCTGTATGGGATAACCTGATTTTAAATAAATACATCTTAAAGTTATATCAATACTGTGATTTTTTTGGGTAAATACAACACATCACGTTTCAGTAAAGGAGTATATTGCAACTGCTTTTAAGTGACTTAATTATCACAGTGAGTGAATCATGAATATGGCGCAGTCGTAACTACAGTGCATCCGGAAAGTATTCATACCCCTTCACTTTTTCCACATTTTATTATGTTACAGCTTAATTCCAAAATGGATTAAATAAAAAAAATTACTCAACATTCTACACACAATACCGCATAATGACAAAGTGAAAAAAGTTTTTTAGAATTTTTTGCAAATGTATTAAAAATAAAAAAATTATATATCACATGAACATAAGTATTCACACCCTTTGCTGTGACACTCAAAATTGAGCTCAGGTGCATCCCGTTTCCACTGATCATCCTTGAGATGTTTCTACAACTTGATTGGAGTCCACCTGTGGTAAATTCAATTGATTGGACATGATTTGGAAAGGCACACACCTGTTTATATAAGGTCCCACAGTTGACAGTGCATGTCAGAGCACAAACCAAGTTATGAAGTCCAAGGAATTGTCTGTAGACCTCCGAGACAGGATTGTATCGAGGCACAGATCTGGGGAAGGGTACAAAAAAATTTCTGCAGCATTGAAGGTCCCAACGAGCACAGTGGTCTCCATCATTCGCAAATGGAAGACGTTTGGAACCACCAGGACT
This sequence comes from Galaxias olidus, assembly GCA_026901105.3. Taxonomy (NCBI): domain Eukaryota; kingdom Metazoa; phylum Chordata; class Actinopteri; order Galaxiiformes; family Galaxiidae; genus Galaxias; species Galaxias olidus. Next base: position 20,455 of record JAPMUY010003158.1, read on the forward strand.
CTTCCTAGAGCTGGCCGCCAAACTGAGCAATCGGGGGAGAAGGGCCTTGGTCAGGGAGGTGACCAAGAACCCGATGGTCACTCTGACAGAGCTCCAGTGTTCCTCTGTGGAGATGGGAGAACCTTCCAGAAGGACAACCATCTTTGCAGCACTCCACCAATCAGGCCTTTATGGTAGAGTGGCCAGACGGAAGCCACTCCTCAGTAAAAGGCACATGACAGCCCGCATGGAGTTTGCCAATAGGCGCCTAAAGGACTCTCAGACCATGAGAAACAAAATTCTCTGGTCTGATGAAACCAAGATTGAACTCTTTGGCCAGAATGCCAAGCGTCATGTCTGGTGGAAACCAGGCACTGCTCATCACCTGGCCAATACCATCCCTACAGTGAAGCATGGTGGTGGCAGCATCATGCTGTGGGGGTGTTTTTCAGCGGCAGGAACTGGGAGACTAGTCAGGATCAAGGGAAAGATGAATGCAGCAATGTACAGAGAGATCCTTGATGAAAACCTGCTCCAGAGCGTTCTGGACCTCCGACTGGGGCGAAGGTTGACCTTCCAACAGGACAACGACCCTAAGCACACAGCCAAGATAACAAAGGAGTGGCTTTGGGACAAGTCTGTGAATGTCCCTGAGTGGCCCAGCCAGAGCCCAGACTTGAACCCGATTGAACATCTTTGGAGAGATCTGAAAATGGCTGTGCACCGACGCTCCCCATCCAACCTGATGGAGCTTGAGACGATTTGCATAGAAGAATTGAAGAAACTGCCCCAAAATAGGTGTGGCAAGCTTGTAGCATCATACTCAAGAAGACTTGAGGCTGTAATTGCTGCCAAAGGTGCTTCAACAAAGTATTGAGTAAAGGGTGTGAATACTTATGTACATGTGATATTTATTATTATTATTTTTAATAGATTTGCAAAAAATTCTAAAAAACCTTTTTCACTTTGTCATTATGCGGTGTTGTGTGTAGAATGTTGAGGAATTTTTTTTATTTAATCCGTTTTGGAATTAGGCTGTAACATAATAAAATGTGGAAAAAGTGAAGGGGTATGAATACTTTCTGGATGCACTGTATCACAATGAGTGCTATACGATGGTCTAGCCATTAGTATTCAACTTTTGTTAAACCACATTTGTTTTGTCACTGAGATCCCCTTTTGAGTCTACGCACAGTGAGACAGGAATGCACAGACTTTGGCTTAGTGTGAAGTAAACATAGATTTTGGAACACTTCAGACTTAGAAGTCCAAAACTCTGGCAGACATCTTGTTTTACGAATGTCCAATCTCTTTTATTGCATTTTAAAGGTGCCGTGAAGAACCCATTTAGTGTATATTTTATACAATCTTTATCTCTTATATAACTTCTTACAAATACATTTGCTCTAACACTTAGCACACCTTAATTCGCTCTTATCTTCAAATTAATTTGTGAATTGCTTTTTTTATCTGAAAGTTCATTTTAACGGGTAATTAGGCTCTATATACAACTTAATGAGTGTGCTGCATTTAGATATTCGTAGGTAAAACATTTACTGTCAAACCATTGCACTTTAATCAGTCTGAGAATTAAGTTATTGCTAGGTATTTCATGAAATTAATGCTTTGATTCCATGTCTCAACAGTGGGGCTACTGCTCAAACACGGTGGTGTATGCCTACACAAAGCCAGACCGACAGGAGTACTGTGTGGTTTTCTGGGACACCAAAAACAATGAGAAATTTGTCAAGTACGTCAAGAGCCTGATGTCTATTACCACCTCTGGAGATTTCTGCATTCTTGCCACCAAAGCGGACGGCACACATACTCAGGTGTGTGTGTACTTGCCAGAACATTAACTAGCAGTTCTATTACAGTCGATACATTCGACTCCGCTCTATGGGAAACGCTCTTAGAGCGTGCATCATTCACTGAATACTTATACCACAGTGCCTTGTAATCAACAAGGCTCGTGAGACTTTAAGGGCCACGCGCACCCGCGTCAGCTACTCTATAAATACAGTAGCAGACCCATCTCACTCCAGATTCTCATCAATCAGCCAGGTGTGAACATAAACAGTGTCCTCCTGTCTAGTGAACCTTATCTTTGGTGAAGAGGCTGTTCGGTCTTAGGATTTTCTCCTTGCTAGCAAGGTAAAAAGTTTTCTCTTGCCTTTGGCGTTTCTTCTGCTTTCCGTCGCGCTACTTAACGTAGCACCACAGCAGGCGAGGTTTCTAACTCCCGGTGGCGAGGGAGTTCCTTTCCACCGTACCTGTTAGCCACTTTGTTCCTCCTCGGAGTTTTCGTTGTGGTTTTAATGCCCGTTTTTTTCCTTTCTGTTAGTTAGTAGCTTGTGCTCCGTTTTTGAATGTGTGCTTTGCTGTTTTCTATCAGTGTAGTCGGCAACGTGGTTAGTGTCCCCCGTTTTGCCTACGGGCCTGCGGAGCATCGCTAACCGCATAGCTAGCTACTGCTAAGCTAGCGCCCACGTGGTGGCTAGCTAGTGAACGGCCTCCTCGGTACTTCACTTCCTGTTGCTTTGGTGACCTCATGGCCATTTTCCATTGGTCGGAATGTGTAATAAGCAAGGTGGTTAGAGTTTTCGCGTTTTGTCTGCGGGCCTACGGAGTACCTCTAGCTACTTAGCAAGCTACTGCTAAGCTAGCACGGAGCTAGCTAGCTGCAGCTGCCTCGCGGTGTCGACAACCTTGCTGCACTCTGAGCTAGCAAGGTCGTGCGCCTCTACTTGGTTAGCTTGGTTGGCTTGGCCTGCCATCCCCCCTACCCAGTAGTGGGATGTCGACGTCCAAGGGGGCTAGAAAGAAGAGGCAGAGTGCTGCCGCTCTTCTGCCTGTTGAGGCTGCCCCTCCAAGCGGGGACGAACTCTCTATTGGGGAGCTCTCTCCTTGTCCCTCATGCCCATCTGTCGTGGTGCACAGGTCCCCCGGGAACCTGGTGACATAGCAGACGAGGAAGATGAGGTGCCAGTGTTCCAGCCATGCGCTGTGCAAGTCAGCTGGTTCACTGGGGGACATAGACTCGATGACGGATGCGCTCTCTCAGCCAGCTGAGGTGGGCTCATCTCGCTACCGGTCCTTATCGACCTGGGAGGCATGCTGCCAGGCGTGTGCCTGTGTGGGCATGCACTGGCCGATCCCCCCCGGTATTTCCAGCCCGGTCCTTGATGGATGGTCGCTTCATGCCGGTGGTCTCTCCTCCCCCGAGGAAGTCCATTCCCATGATGTCGGACTTCCTTTTGGATCTGCGCTCCTCATGGTCTAGACCGTATATAGCATTGTGAAGGTGCATGACCAGTCCAGGTTGGGGGTAGAAACCCCGCCCCCTATAGAGCTTGTAGTGGCGGAGCACCTTGCCCCCACTACTTCCTCGTATGCTTTGGGAGCCCGCCTCCCTGAACAGCAGCAGAGAGAGAGCTCTTTTCTGTACTGGGGGCGTCCTACAAGGTCTCAGCCTTGGCAGCCAGAAGTGTGAACGTGGTTTCGATTCTCCTGGCGTACCAAGCCGTGGTCCAGCAGGAGATGGCTGAGTCCCAGGACATCAGTTGTATGTTTACGGACCTCTCTCTGGGCGAAGAATCAGTTCGCGTCAAAGAGGTCACAAAGAGTCTGACTCCTCCTGAGGGAAGAAGTAGCAGCGCGGAATAGCCTCCTGTTGGTGCAGACTCGGACCCCGTTGACCGCACGGGCAGTCAGGGTCCGGCTCACCACACAGTCACTTAGCTCAATGTCTGGGGTGGCACTCCATCCTCAGCCAGCTGCGCCAAGTGTTATTTTTCCCCACCTATTAAAGTGTGTGCTCCCCTCACACTCCGGCAGCCTGTGGGCTCCGAGTGTGCCGAGGATTGATATTAAACACAAAACTTAACCCTTTAAATCCTCAGCTGGGTCATGCCTCCAGCCAGTGGCTGCGGCTCAGTGGTGTGCATGCACCATGAGTGCATGGGTGTTACAGACCGTAGAGTGCGGGTACAGACTCCAGTGTTGGAGCAGCCCACCTCGGTTTGTGGGGATCATAGAGACCTCTGTGTCAGACGAGCTCGCCCCTATTCTATCGGAGGAGATACGCTCTCTACTACAGAAAAAGGGGCTGTGAGATACGTGGCACTAACGGAGGCACACCGCGGGTTCCACTTGCGGTATTTCTGGTGCTGAAAGGGGGGGGGGGGTGTACACCCATCCTGGACCTGAGAAGATTAAACAGCCACTTGACTGTATTGCGGTTCAAAATGCTGATGATCAGAGGCCTCTTGTGCAATATCCGTCAGGGCGATTGGTTTACAACCATAGAGCCAAAGGATCCTTATTTAAAAATTTTGGTCCTCCCCGCACACAGGAAGTTCCTCAGGTTTGCGTTCAAAGGTCAGGTGTCTGAGTTCCAGGTTCTCCCCTTTGGACTCTCACTTGCACAAAGTGACCAAGTTTACCAAGTGCGCATACACATTTACCTGGACGATTGGTTATTGTGCTCAGGCACGAGACAGGAGGCGATGGAGCACATGAGTGTTCTCTTCTCCCATCTAGCCTTCCTCAGTTTTGTGGTGAACCCCGAAAACAGCTGTCTGGTTCCCTCCCAGTGCGTAACGTTTTGGGAATAACCATCCACTTGATTCTGAACCACGTCTTTCTCTCCCGGGACCGCGTCCAGACCTTTTACAAGTGTCTGGCCGGTTTTCCTCCACATGCGGGCCTTCCAATACTGGCTAACGGCCGTAGTGTTATACCCCGCAATGAGGCTGGATTTATCCCTGAGGGTCACTAACCAGAAGTGAGGTTCCTTGTTGCAAATGATGTGGTCCTGATGGCATCATCGGTCTGCAACCTGCAGCACTCATTGGATCGGTTCGCAGCCGAGTGTGAAGCGGTTGGGATGAGGATCAGCAACTCCAAATCTGAGGCCATGGTTCTCAGCAGGAAACCGATGGATTGTCTACTCCAAGTAGGGAATGAGTCTTTACCCCTAGTGAAGGAGTTCAAGTATCTCGGGGTCTTGTTCTCGAGTGAGGGGAAAATGGAACGAGAGATGGGCCGGAGAATTGGAGCGGCGGGTGCGGTGTTGCAGTCGCTTTATCGCACCGTTGTGACGAAGAGAGAGCTGAGCCAGAAGGCAAAGCTCTCAGTCTACCGGTTTATCTTCATTCCTACTCTCACCTATGGTCATGAAGGGTGGGTCGTGACCGAAAGAACGAGATCGCGGATACAAGCGGTGGAAATGAGTTTCCTCCGGAGGGTGGCTGGCATCTCCCTTAGGGATAGTGTAAGAAGTTCAGCCATTCGTGAGGGACTCGGAGTAGAGCCGCTGCGTCTTTGCGTAGAAAGGAGCCAGTTGAGGTGGTTCGGGCATCTAGTAAGGATGCCACCTGGCCGCCTCCCTAGGGAGGTGTTCCAGGCAAGTCCAGCTGCCGCTGGGCAGACCTAGGACCAGGTGGAGGGATTGTATCTCCACACTGGCCTGGGAACGCCTTGGAATCCCCCAGTCAGAGCTGGTTAATGTGGCCCGGGAAAGGGAAGTTTGGGATGCCCTGCTGGAACTGCTACCTCCGCGACCCGACCCCGGACAAAGCGGATGAAGATGATGATGATGATGATGATGATGGGTCACTAACCACTGCGTTTTGGCGCTGGCCGCTTGGCGGTACAGAGCGCTGCTGCTGACGGGCACCCTATTGGGCCCTGTAGTACGCAGCCGCGTAGTGACGACAGATGTCTCCCTCACAGGATGGGGGGGCATCTGCAAGGGACGTCCGGTGAGTGGTGCGGGGGACGCTTCTCAACGCTGTCTTCACATCAATCTGGAACTGCACACGGTCTTCCTGGTGGTGAAACTGTTTCTCCCATTGGTGGGCAACCAGAATGTGTTACGGACAACACGACCGTGGTGGCTTTTGTGAATCGACAGTGCAGAACTTTCTCCTGGACATTTCACAAGTTGGCCAGGCAGCTATTGCTGTGGTGTGCAGTGAACCTGAGGTCGCTCAGGGCGACTCATGTCCCTGGTCACCTGAATACTGGAGCAGACCTTCTCTCCCGGGGAGAAATCCCGCCCGGAGAATGGCGTCTGCATCTGGAGGTGGTACAGATGATTTGGTGTCGCTTTGGAGAAGCGTCCATTGATCTCTTCGCCTCAGCGTACAGTGCCCAGTGTCGCCTTTACTTCTCTCTACGAAAAGCAGGCGCTCTTCTGGGCATAGATGCTCTGACATACGCATGGCCTGCTGAAAGACTTCTTTATGCGTTTCACCCTACAGCTCTGATCCCGGCTGTGCTGGCCCGTGTGAGGTCACAGAGTCTGTCGCTGATATTCGTAGCCCTTCGACGATTGACCAAAGCATGGGCGGCGGATATATGGTGGTGGGGGAGCCTTGGCTGCACCATTGCGCCCGGACTTACTGTCCCGGCGAACGGCGAGAACCCCTGAAAGGCTGAGGTTGAGCACTGACGGGTTACACCCCAGGGTGGTCGCCACAATTCAGAGCGCTGGCGCAGCGCAGCGCCCACTAGGTCTGTGTGTGACCTGAGATGATGCGTGTTCGAGTCCTGGTGCGAGGAGCGGAATTTGGTGTTGTTCCAATGTAACCTGGGGAATATTCTATTATTCCTCCATGGGGCAACTGGACGACAGAGCCTTTTCCACGGTCAAAGTTTACCTGTCAGACTTGTTGGCTTTAATGGAAAGACCGTTGGTGCTCACCCGCTCGTGTCTCGCTTCATGAGAGGTGTATGCAGGCTGCGCCCGATGTCTAAACCACTCACTCCCTCCTGGGAGCTCGGGTTGGTTCTGGATGGGCTGTCTCAGGCTCCGTTCGAGCCCATGGAGACTTGCAGTATAAAGGCGTTGTCACTCAAGACGGCTTTGTTGTTGGCCTTGGTCACCTCCATGCGGGTCAGTGATTTACAGGCCCTCTCCTTTCATCCTTTGTGTACTCAGTTTGCCCCCGGATATGCCAAGGTGACCTTAAAAGCAAACTCAGCGTTTGTGCCGAAGATCCTGAGCATGACTTACACCTGTAACTCTATATAGGTGCTCCGGCTCCGTCCTGATATGGATCTGCGCTCCCTGGAGTGTCTGTGCCCTGTACGCGCGCTGCACTGTTAGGTGGATAGGACAAGGGGATCCCGTTCCACAGATCAGTAGTTTGTCTGTTTTGCTCGCCCTTCTATGGGAAGGCGCTGTCCAAAATCAGACTGGCTAAGTGGTTAGTGTAGGCTATTCAGTCAGCCTATGGCGCTATGGGACGCGCATCTCCTATGGCCATACGCGCACATTCCACTCGCGGAATTGCTGCCTTGTGGGCGCTTTCCAAGGGTGTGTCTGTCTCAGACATCTGTGCTGCGGCTTGCTGGGCTACGCCTTACACCTTTGTATCTTGGTAAAGGTTGGATGTGATGGCGCCCTCTCGGGCACAGGCAGTGCTTAGTGTGGGCGGTCAGGAGTGAAGGATGGACCTCCGGTCATCAGGGGTTTGCTGTTCACGACCTATGGGGTACAATGTCTCCCATAGAGGAGTCGAACGTAACGACTGTAATGGAACTAGGGGTTATGTATATAACCCAGGTTCTAATAAGGAGAGGAGTGAGACTCCTCTCCAAAGTCTGCCCCATGGCTGAATGATGACTGGATTCAAATCTGGAGTGAGATGGGTCTGCTACTGTAGAGTAGCTGACGCGGGTGCGCGTGGCCCTTAAAGTCTCACGAACCTTGCTGATTACAAGGCGCTGTGGTATAAGTGTTCAGTGAATGATGCACGCTTTCAGAGTAATTCCCATAGAGAGGAGTCTCTCTCCGCTCCTTATTAGAACCTGGGTTATATACAGAACCCCTAGTTATGTGTATAAATAAAAACGTTTTTTAATCATTGTAACATCTAAATCTCTTCCATTTTCCTGAAATTCATGACCACATAGGAGGATGCAGAACTAGAATATGGAAACGCTATGGTAATGTACAAGCTAATGTATAACGCACATGTACAGAAAGGTTATTTTGACAATGTAATGATTGATCATAGGCTTACCAAAATCTTTTTCTGCAGTATGTTATGGTTCTATGTAACTCCATTGGGACTCCGCTGGATTCAAAGTACATAGATATTGGTAAGTTAATGAATAAAAAAAAATGCTTAGTTTGGTAAGAACAGATAAGGAAGACTTGAGGTTTAACTTTCAAGAAACATTGTGGCTATTACAGATCACAGCTATTGTGGACTTTATGCAAGCAAACACGCCATACCTGTTATGAGTTGGTGGCTTACACTTCAGACACCAGTGTCATCTGCCAGAGTAAAGGCTTGCTAGCCTCATGTGAAGAATTTAAAAGAAAAAGTCATATTTGAAACCGGCAAATAGAAAGTAAATATTGAACAAGAACCATTTTGCAGTTCTGTATCTGTGCTTTCAACTTCTTTTTCTCTCCTGGATAAAGTCAGTTTGCCCCTTTCTCTCGTTACAGTATTTGACACTTTCTTAACAACCTGAAGCATAGAAACGTTTTATGTCTCAGAACCATAATAGACTGACTATGTAAAATGGTGTTTCTTGAGAAAGATGTTTGGCTTTTGCCATTTTTAACCCAGAATTAAACGTTAGAAATGCCATTGCAATATTGCAACTTGCAACCCAAGGTAAAGCGATTTACTGGCTTTAGTATATATAATGCTGTCTTTCAGCTATGCCAGCACAATTATAATGCTTTAAGCAATAACCAATGAACAATCAAACACGATTTAGTAATGATGAGTTAAAACAGTTTCCCAAGCACTTGAGTAATGTCTGCTAAAAATAGGTATTTGCAGTAATTTGTGAATAATGAATTAGGCATTGATATTAATTTGCAACATTTGTAATGTCTTGAATATATGTTTATGGAGGAGACGACTGATATCATTTAAAAAAAAACTAACATTTCTTAGTGACTCCAAACTTTAGCACACTAGTGCATATATTCAAAAAGATTGTCAGGGAGAATGACTCTGGTGCTGCCTGCTTTCTCCATTTTGCTGCTTACTCTATGTCCTTATTAAAACACTAAAAGAAACAAACAAGAGCCATGGCCAGGGAAAGGATGGCTGTGGTTTCGACAGCATGGATCCTTGATATCAAATAGTTTTTCTTCAGCTCATCCTCGATAGATTTGTCGTCTAGGTTTTCATCTACCACAGTGACTACTTTCATGGGCGCACTGCAGATAGATACGGAAGAAACTTTATCTCACAGACATTCTGCATTCCTTCTAAATATGATATGATAGACGCCTTGGTGGAACATTTACCTTAGACCACGGGCAAGGTGGTTCAAAGTCGGTGAATAGGAAAAAACAGATTATCTGAATAAAATCCAAGTAGCAGATCATACTAAGTAAACAGGAGAGGAATGTATACCGTCTTGGGGACTTCTTCTCTTGAGACTGCCAATGACCTTTTTGGACAGACTGTACCATTCAGTTAATGTCCTGCTCTGGAAAAATATGTAATGACTAGATCTATTACATTCTAATTCATGATTTGTTTTTATGCCCTCATGACCCCAAAAATATGCCAGTTGCCAGATGGTTCAGACAGTTTAAACACAAACCATGGATAAAGCTTCTGCTCAGTCAACCTGCTCTTCTGTGATTGTTTTGTCTCAAATTAATTTAATTTATATTACTTTCTCTTTGGTAGTTTAAAATAAAAAGTCAAACATTTGAAAGGTAGATTATTGTTAATCTAATTCTGTAATGAAAACTTCCTTAATGCTGCTGTATGCAATGCTGGTGTAGTTTTTTCACTTAATCCAAGCAGCTATCAATAATCAAAGGTTCAGAGATACACACAGTCTCTAAAAAGGCCACAGATCCTGTATTCATGTTCTGAAAAATTTGACCCAGACCGGTACTAACTTAACAATCTAGTTCCAGCAGGGACTCTTGCATTTGACAATTTTAATTTGCTGGCACCGGCGGTACTTAGATTAGCTATTTAGCTGACATTTTTCAAAATTTATGAACATTTTCAAATTCCACTTTTGCACACTGCAAGTAAACAAAGAGAATGAACTGAAGCAGAGAAATGGAATTAAAGGCAGGACTGACACATGCCTTCTGTTTTTCTCAAGCTCAAGAAGCAGGGGATTTATATATTTATATAGGTTGTGTTGAAAGTTTTTTTTTTCTCATTTTCTTGAAAGCTTTAAAACTTTTTTTTTTAATTAATGTGGCTTTAACTTTAGTGGATGGCAATTTGAAATGTAACACATTTCTTCTACTTTTTTTACATTAGCATTTGTTGTTTTTTGTTTCTTCAGATCCACTGTTTGTTACCATGACCAAGACTCATGTAATCGCTGCGTCCAAGGAGGCCTTCTACACATGGCAGTATCGTGTGGCTAAGAAACTGACTGCTCTTGAGATAAATCAAGTGGCCAGAACTAGGAAAGAGTGCAGAGAGAGGTGAACATTTAGAAAATTACTGTTGGAAAATGAAGACTTCATTACAAAATGATTGTACACTGCTTAATGTTTCCAAAGTAACTGTGGCATGGTTATGGTGGCGGTTGGGGGGTGAGGAGTGTACATAATGAAGGCAATTTTTTCGACAATTTAAACTGTAAACCCACACTGAAACTCCAGAAATCAAATGGTTTATAGCAGAGGTGGGGAACCTTTTTTCTATAAAAGACCATTGGTGTATTTTAGGGCTGTCAAAGTTAACGTGTTAACACAAATTGGTTTTAAGGCCACAATTTTGTTTGACGCAGTTAACACAGTCGTAAATCGGACAGAAACTAGCAAGCAATGGATAAAGAAAAGGGTATTTTTGAATCGCAAGTTCAGATACAAACTCTGCCAAATTGGTCTGTCGACAAGACCAAATTTATTTGCAGGTACTGGCGATGAAATTTAGTTAATACTACCGGAGAACATCTCATCAAGTCCTCCAATCATTTTATAAAACATTTAAAATATTCTGCTTAAACGTATTCTGCAAAACATGTTCAATTACCTTGTTCAAATCCTAAAAATGTAATCTTCTCCTTTGCCTCAGGAAAAATTCCTGAATCTGAGTCGCCCCGCTCAGCCCTCACCCTCCTCCCCTGCCGCTGCGCATTCTTGCTCCCGAGTCACCCCGCCCATGAAAGGTGGTTGGTTAAAAATGGTTATTCAAAATGTGTCACAAGTCGCAAATCTGGCTTTTCTGAACTTACCCCTTTGAAATTAGGCAGGACAAACGCGTTCAGTTTTTTTTAAAACACGTAATTAGACACTCAATTTGTACGATTTTTTGTTATTTGGTAAACGTTTAGTACTATAAACAAATTAATAAATTCTCAGTTTTTCTAAAAGTGACAGTTTTAGTGTCGAAAAAAGGTTTTAACATTTTACGTGTCGTTGCTTCCGTGTCGCCAACCGAAGTAGTCAGAAAGCATAAACGTCATACGGCCGACTTTGACCTCACTGTAGCGCCTTACCGTTAGCAAACCAATTAATATTTTGTGATAGTTTGATGGTGAAACAGATTTTCTTTACAGTTATATAATTGTTTATATAAATTAAGGGTACAACATTGAAAACTTGTAATCGGTAAACAGCAATATCGTCAAAGGACTGTGGTTTATGTCGCGGTCACAGAGCACTAAACTGTTAAAACTGCGTATGAAGCCTGGTCTGTTAGTGTTAGCAGTGTTAGCAATCTCACTCGCATGTCAATCGTACTTGTTGACCTTGACAAACGTTTCATAACATCAGTTAAAACATATCTCCAGACAATAAGGCAATTCAGTTTCTAATTTTATTATGAAAATTGTCAATAAACTTATGTCCATATTCAAGATCGTACTGCAAAGTATCCTGAACTAATGGCCTCAGCCAATCCCCATGTAACTTTGAAGATTATTTGCATACACGACAATAAATAGTCAGTCCACGTACATAAACTAGTATCTTTATCTTTAACCATGGCGAGAAGTGGCACCATGGACGCAAATGCATGGATCATCGGCAGCTCCGTTCAGCTCAGTTTCTTATTTTCTTACTAAAATAGTTAATAAACCTAGGTCCATATTAGATTGTGGCAATGTATTGTGTTCACTGTGCACCCAGCCCCAAAAATATCCTAATAAAACACACACACACACACGGTGTAACATTAGTTAATTATATAATATAACTTAGCACTTTATGTGTAGATATAGGAATTAGCCATTACAGATTCTTTAAAAAAAAATGTATTAGTGGTCTTATCTCTTAGAATTTTTCATTTTTCAGTAGCTGCTTTCTCTAGTCTACTCTGCAACCTGAAAAACAGACACAGACATCTCCAAACACCATGTGAAAAGGGCTGTGTTGGCTTGATGAGCTAGTCCGTCAAAAGATGCAGGACACAAAACAACTAATTGACAACCCCAAAACTGACCTTCTCAGAATCACTACATAATTCAAAGGTTTTAAACCCTTAAAACCCATCGGGAAGGATATTTTTCCTATACTATACTATTATTTAATTGAACCACTTTTCAGTGTTGGCCCGGTCACTCATGAGGTTCCTAATCTTTGAGAAAATACATTTCTGAATCATCTGCCTCAACTGTCAAATGTGCACTGGGCAAAGCCGGAGGCTTGCTCTGTCTAACTAAAACTACGCCTGTAGTGCCGTATTTATGGTCAAATGTACTTGTGCCATCAGTATACGGGGTGACTTGTGATTAAAACTTTAACTCTGAATCAATTTAACTTTCTGTGCCACGTCAACCATACACTTACAGAAAGACACATGGGAGCTTCTCTGGTTGACTATGGGGCAGCTAGGCTATCTGAGCCTTGGCTTGTTCCAATTTCGTTTTGAACGAAACTGCTTAGTTTTTTCTAAACTAATCTCTACGTTTTAGCTTTTTAGCAGTAATCTGCTGGGAGTATTTTCTGACAGCCTCGCACTGCACTTACTCAGCTTCGATTGCAGACTCATTACCTTTACCTCTGAGTCTGACCCATAGTCTTTGACCCCTCTCTCTAGATAGAATATAGTTAGAATATATTATACCGTTTGTGAGCACATAACAATATTTCAAATCGTGAGGTAAAAAGTTAAATTATATACTAAAGGAACTCAATGCAAGCTAATAGAGCTAGCGCGTTCCACGGACAGTTGAAGCGTCAATTCTCCTCAGACAGGCTCCATGCATTTTGAAGGGGGCGTGCCATACTTGACCTCAAATAAAAAAAAAGGCCTAACTGGGATTTGAAATCTTTTTTTTGAGGACGTTGTTGAGCACCCCGACAAAGTATAGCACCAAATTTGGGCTTGCACGTTTGTTGTTCAGGTTAGTAGCCATGCCAACAAAGGGCATACACTGATTTATGGGCGGTAAAACCTTAACCAATCGACGGGATACATATCACACGCAAAGCTGAGGTTGTTGGGATCAAAACAAAACATTGGGTTCATCTCTAACTTTTAAAATGGCCGAGGCTTTTTATGTTGAATATCCATCCATTCATCCATTTTCCGCCGCTTATCTGGGGCCGGGTCACGGTGGCAGCAGGCTAAGGAGGGTAGTCTAGACGTCCCTATCCTCAGCAACACTTTCTAGCTCCTGCTGGGGGAGCCCGAGGTGTTCCCAGGCCAGATGAGATATATAATCTCTCCAACGTGTTCCGGGTCTACCCCGGGGTCTCCTACCAGTAGGGTGTGCCCGGAAAACCACCAACGTAAGGCGCCCAGGAGGCATCCTAATTTGATGCCCGAACCACCTCATCTGGCTCCTTTCGACGCGAAGGAGCAGCGGCTCTCCTCCGAGCTCCCTCCGGATGACCGAGCTCCTTACCCTATCGCTAAGGCTGAGCCCAGCCACCCTACGGAAGAAACACATTTCAGCCGCTTGTACTCGCAACCTCATTCTTTCGGTCACTACCCAAAGCTCATGACCATAGGTGAGGGTTGGAACGTAGACCGACTAGTAAATCGAGAGCTTCGCCTTTCGGCTCAGCTCCTTCTTCACCACGACGGTCCGGTACAACGCCCGCATTACTGCTGATGCTCACCAATCCGCCTGTCAATCTCACGCTCCATTTTTCCCTCACTCGTGAACAAGATCCTGAGATACTTGAACTCCCTCGCTTGGGGCAGCAACTCACTCCCAACCTGGAGAGAGCACTCCACCGTTTTCTGGCAAAGAACCATGGCCTCAGACTTGGAGGTGCTGACTCTCCTCCCGACCGCTTCACACTCAGCTGCAAACCGCTCCAGTGCATGCTGAAGGTCACAGTCTGAAGAAGCCAACAGAACCACATCATCTGCAAAGAGCAGAGAAGCAATTCTGAGGTCCCCAAACCGGACATTCCTCCCCCTGGCTACGCCTTGAGATTCTATCCATGAAAATTACAAACAGAACCGGTGACAAAGGGCAGCCCTGGCGGAGTCCAAGACCCACTGAAAACGTATTTGACTTTGTGCTGAATATACGGACACAACTCTCACTCCGGTTATACAGGGAGTGAGGAAGCTTGACAGTGGCAAGGCGCCGGGTGTGGATGAGATTCGCCCCGAGCTGCTGAAGGCTCTGGTCATTGTTGGGCTGTCTTGGTTGACACGCCTCTTTGGTGTTGCGTGGAGGTCGGGGAGAGTACCATTGGAATGGCAGACCGGGGTGGTGGTTTTCATTTTTAAAAAAGGGGACCGGAGGGTGTGCTCCAATTATCGGGGTATCACACTTCTCAGCCTACCTGGGAAAGCTTATGCCAGGGTGCTGGAAATAAGGCTCCGACCGATTGTCGAACCTCAGATCCAGGAGGGGCAATGCGGATTCCGTCCTGGTCGTGGAACAGTGGACCACCTCTTTGCCCTTGCGGGGCTGTTTGGGGGGTCATGGGAGTGTTCCCATCCAGTCTACATGTGTTTTGTGGACTTGGAGAAGGCCTACGACCGTGTCCCCTGGGAGTCCTGTGGGGGGTACTGCGGGAGGATGGGGTCCCGGGGCTGCTGCTACGTGTCATTCGGTCCCTGTGTTGAATATGCTAAGAACCGAAAATTTCGTGGCCGTTTTGACCAAAAACAACAGCTCAGAACTTTTAAGTCTGAAAGATCGCCAGCGCCATGGCACTTTTCATGTATAAAAACAACTACTAATATATTCAAAAATGTTATACATTTTTACATGGGTGTGTTCATAACGTCGATGGGAAACAGTAAATATAAATTTTACAGCCATATTTGAAACAACGTTTTTAAACAAAGCCTCTGAAATACGGATGCAGTTCTACAAATCGCCACTACAAGCGTTTTGAGAGACGAACTTTAAGGTGGCTAGTACGAGACAGATGAAGTTACAGCTGGTTTAACGACAGTTAGTTTTACTATTAAACGATTTACAATGTTTATATACGTATTTATGTCTACTTTATTAGTTATTAGATGAAGTAAAAGTTGATGCAAGTAATTTTTTTGCTGCTAACTGCGTTTAGAATTCTCCATTAGTTACATTACGGTCCGAATGTTTGGCCAGGCTATTGAAAGTGTCCTTGGTGCGCTGCAGTTTGAAAGCAGGAATGCTCAGCCACGGTGTTGGCTGCTTATTTTGCTCCAACACCACAAGGACATGTTAACGTTGGTCTTTATATACCATTTGCCAGCCAAGCACACAGCTAATGCAGACAATCCCGTTACTGGGGTTAGCCCCAAAACATCTCGCTTGGGGAGCCTTTATTTTATTTCCCTGTGTGAGGTAGCACACAAAACATTATGGTTTTCTTAAGAAGTGTGAATGAGCTATGATACTTAAGTGAAATGGAACATTTAGCTGACCAATTTACCTGTTATACAATGAACATAGTGTGCTTTAGTCAGAACGCAGAAATTATAGTTGGTAGGGTGGACAGGCTGCTGCCTGGGCGCTACTTTCCTGTGGCATTCAGAGAGATTTCTCCGTTGAGTTATACCATGACAAGGGATCTTGCCCAAACAATCTATACACAGTCAGGACCTCTCTGTTAAACGTATTGATATAGCTAGCTAACGTTAGCTAAACCAAAGGCAGGCTATTTATTTTTTTACCTCAGACTCTCAGGCTTTCCCCTGCTATCATTAATGTTTTGTTTTCACACACAACTGACTGACAACAAGCGATTACACGATCTACGTCTTCTGAGGGACGGGTTCGGTCTTGTTAGATATAAACTTATCTGCAAGTTTTATAATGCCTGTTTACAGTATTGAAGTGTTAGATCCGTACAAACCTGATCGCTGCGTGAATATCCTCCAGCAAGGCCCTTTTAATAGTTCCAAAATCCAAATTCTGCAGCAAGGGCAAGGGCTTTTGATGTTCGAGCCCCTAAGCTTTGGAACTCCCTGCCTAATGATCTCAGGCAGGCCAACTCAGTTTCCTCTTTGAAATCACTTCTTAAAACTCACTTTTATCTTAAAGCTTTCTCTTAACCGCCACTTTTTATTTTGTTTTTTAGTATTTGTATACCGTGTGATTTTAGTGTGTCTTAATTATATTAAATTATTTTACGGTTATTTTTATTGTAAAGCACCTTGTAACCCTGTTTTGAAAGGCGCTATATAAATAAAGTTATAATTATTATTAGATATACAGTACTGTGCATAGGTTTTAGGCAGGGGATGCTGTTTTGAAGGCGAAGGGTGGTTACACCAAATATTGATTTGATACAGATTTGCTTTTCCCTCACTTTATGTTTTATAAATGTATAAAAAAAATAAACAATTAACATTTGTATTTTGATATATAAAATTTTTCTAACTTTAAAGACTTCACCCCTGCCTAAAATATTTGCACAGTACTGTATAATGATGGTGGATCTAGCTAACCTCAGGCTAAAAGCTCAAGGAGCATAGTTATCATTACTGCTGGCTGATGGCATTGAGGTTACATTTGCATAATATCACAGCAAGGCCTCTTAGGTAACTTTTTTGGGGCAACCGTGACTTCGAACACTGTACTCATTAATGACTAAACCTCCAAATGCTGCAGATTATATGTAGTAGAGCCGGCGCTGTGCGTGAACGTGTTGTTGTTTACTACATTGTAGCTGTTGGGGTTGTCCTGGCTACAATAAGTTACACATCACAATCCTAGTACACCTGACCGTAGCTACAATTTCCAACAGCCAAAAATGCCGAAAAGAAAAGTGGACAGTGAAGGCAGGGGTTTTCAAGAAAGGTGGGAGATAGAATATTTATTTACGTGCAATAGGTATAAACCTGTCTGTCTCATTTGCAGAGCTGATGTGGCCGTAATGAAAGAGTATAACATTAGGTGCCATTGCGAGACAAAACACCGTGACAAATATGGAGAGTTGGATAGACAGCAGAGGCTACAGAAAGTGGCAGAGTTGAAGAAGGGCCTTGTAACACAGCCTGGCTATGTTAGCTTAGGCAAAATCACAGAGTGATGCTGCAGTAAAAGCCAGTTTCATCGTGGCAGAAGATATAGCTTAATCAGGCCGACCTTTTACAGAGGGTGATTTTCTCAAGCAGCGCATGCTTAAGGTTTGCGACGTAGTGTGCCCGGAAAAAAGGCAAGCATTTGCTAATGTCAGCCTTAGCAGAAATACAGTGGCCGATTGAGTGGATGAGTTAGCCACCGATCTACAAGAGCAACTCATTGAAAAGGGGAAAGACTTTGTGGCTTATTCACTTGCTGTTGATGAGAGCACTGATGCTACAGACACAGCTCAGTTGTCAATTTTCATTCGCTAGGTAGAGTCCAAATAATCGGTTACGGAAGAGCGTCTGGGTGTTAAATCGATGCATGATACAACTACTGGAAAGGAAATTTTTCATTAAGTGGTGAAATGCGTGAATGACATGAAGTTGCCCTGGGACAAACTCACGGGACTGACGACAGATCGGGCACCTGCTATGTGCGGTGATAGGAGAGGATTGGTGGGGAGAATGCGAGAAAAGATCCGGCAGGAGAATTGCTCAGGTGAGCTGACATAATACCACTGTATAATACACCAGGAGGCTCTTTGTGGTAAAGCACTGAGAATGGATCATGTAATGAACATTGTAACGAAACCGTTAACTTCATCAAGGCCAAGGGTTTGAATCACCGACAGTTTCAATCATCTCTTGTCGAGGTGAATTCAGAATATGCCGATCTGCCCTACTACACAGAGGTGTGTTGGCTAAGCCGGGGGAAAGTGCTGACAAGATTTTTTGAATTGCGCAAGGAAATCCGTCATTTCATGGAAAGCAAGGGGGAAAATATCAGAGAGCTCCAGGATGAAAGGTGGTTGTGTGACTTGGCTTTTTAATGTGACATAACAGACCATCAAAACATGCTGAACCTAGGACTGCAGGGACGCAATCGTGTGATCACTGACATGTATGACTGTGTGAAAGCGTTCCAAATCAAATTGTGCTTGTGGGAGAGTCAAATGCAACAACACAACTTCGGTCACATTCCATCCAGCCAAACAATAACAAACGAGCTCACTACCACTGCTTTCTCAAGTGCACGTTTTGCTGGCAAACTGAGCACACTCCGCACAGATTTTGCAAGACGATTTGCAGACTTCGAGACCCAGAAATTAAACTTTGATATTTTCCGTAATCTGTTTGCAGCTGATGTGGACAGCACACCAGTGAACATTCGAATTGAGCTGATAGAACTGCATTGTAACGGCGCACTGAAGGCCAAGTATGATTCGGTCGAGGCAGGCCAGTTCCCCCCCTTTCATCCCAGAAACGATTCCAGAGCTCCGCCTACAAGCAGCTCGTATGCTGTGTATGTTTGGTAGTACGTACTTGTGTGAGCAGCTGTTTTCCGTGATGAAGATAAACAAAACATCTCGCAGGACACGTCTCACTGACAAACACCTTCAATCCATCCTGAGAGTCTCAAAACTTATACAAAACTTATACAAAGCTGAAAACTTGACCCCAAATATTAGTGAACTTGCAGCAAAGAAAAGGTGCCAGGTGTCTAGTTCAGGGAAATAGACAAACCTCCTGAGAGACACTTAAAGAGGCTGGACAATTATTTGTAGCTTGTGTATCGTTGATTGTCATTTATTGTTTATTGTAATTTTTTATATTAGAAGTACCGCTTACTACAAGTGCCTACATTTTGTGGTTGTTGTAGTTTGGAAATACTTAAAATATTATTTAATATATAGGCTTATAATATTTTTATCAAACATTGGCCAGTTAGGGCAGAATGTTATTTAAAAATTAAATAAATATATAGGCATGTCTGGCCGGCAAATCTGTTGACGTCTTTTTATATGGCCCCTTCAGTGATTGAGTTTGACACCCCTGCCTTAATGCATATGCAATAGTTATAAATATCAATAATACATTTTATTTGAAGACGCCTTTCAAGACACTCAAGATCACCTTGTAGTAGATAAGTGAAAATGTAAAATAAAATATAAGTTATTCAGCAGTATACTAACGATACAGATGGGACGTAGGGTAGGAAACCACAATGGAATATTACTGAAGCATGGGTTAACAAGGGGAGAGAACCAGGCACACAGTAAAAGGGAGAAATTACAGTGAGTAGGCCGGATTAAAGTGCGTTTTAGTGGGGCTCAATGACTTGGGGAAAATATCTAATTGGGATTTTTATGACAGATATTGAGATTGCGATTTGATTTGTGATATACGGTGCTGTGCATACGTTTTAGGCAGGGGATGCTGTTTTGAAGGCGAAGGGTGGTCACACCAAATGTTGATTTGATACAGATTTGCTTTTCCCTCACTTTGTATTTTATAAATTGATAAAAAACACAAACAATTAACATTTATATTTTTAGAAATTTTTTTTTCTAACTTTAAAGACTTCACACCTGCCTAAAACCTTTGCACAGTACTGTGTGTGTATATATATATATATATATATATATATATATATATATATATATATATATATATATATATATATATATATATATATATAATTATTATTATTTTATTTTTTTTAAAGTAAAGCTTCAGTTCAATATTCACTGTGTAATATATTTAAAACATGTGATGGGGCATTACCACCTTCTGATTGGTGACCATGACTGTCACACCAGATGGAATGCGTTTGTACAAGCATTGACCGTTTAAACCCTGATTGGACAAGTTTACTTAAATCTCAGCCTTTGCTATTTGTCAATTGCATTGTCTCAAATAGCGATTTCGATTTGAAATCAATTAGTCGTTCAGCCCTAGTTTTTAGTTGTGACTTGAATGATGATATAGTGTCTGTCTGTCGTATAAGTGGGGGGAGGGAGTTCCAGAGGCTGGGTGTAGAGCAGTTGAATGCCCTTGCATGCATGGTGCTGAGGCGTGAGGGGGGGATGGTCAGAAGGCCAGTTGATGAGGGGCGCAGAGAACGAGACGGGTTATAGTCTTGAAGGAGGTGAGATATACTGTATATGTGGGGGCCAGATTATGGAGAGCTTTGAAGGTGAGCAGGAGAGTTTTGAAGTGAATGTGGTGTTGTACAGGAAGCCAGTGTAGTTGAATGAGAGTTGGGGGGATTTGGTCGATTGACTTGGTGTGGGTGAGGACACGAGCAGCCGGATTCTGGATTATTTGTAACCAGTTTGGTGGGGGGGCCTGAAAGAACAGCATTGCAATAATCAATGCGTGAGGATTTAAATGCGTGGACCAGGACTTCAGCGCTTGATTGAGACAGGAAGGGTGAAGTCTGGCGATGTTGCGGACCAAGTTATAGAGTTGATGTGAGGGGCAAAGGAGAGAGTGTTGTCCAGGATTACTCAGAGCTTCTTGACTTGGGAGGAGATGGGTACAGGGAAGCCATTGATCGTGATGTTAGGAATTCTGGCTTTGGACAGAGTGGCTTTGGATTCAACTAGCAAGGTAGAGACATAGAACTGGGGATCGTCAGTTTTGCAGGAAGGAGGTAGATGATGAAGAGAAGTGGGCTCAATACTTACCCTGGGGGACACCATGCAACTGAAGCGCTTTTGGACCTGTGGTTCTACGTCTGCACAAACTGTTGTCTGTCAGCGAGATATGATGCAAGCTGGAGTGCCACACCTACAGTGTCCATTTTAGGACGTGTCGGTCTCAGTTCAGCGTGACAATTCAGCATTTCAGGTCATTGTACCGTTCCTACATTCTAAATGTCTGTTGAACTTTACACAAGGATCTTGAGTTGTGTTAGTTTTCCTTTTTCAACGTTGTGTTTTAACTTGGTTTCATTGAAGAGGTGCAGCTGAGTCTGCTCAGTTTGTCAATCAGCTCTACAATATACAAAACTGAACGGACAAACGATGGGCGGAGATTTTATGCGAAAAGGGGAACTGAGTGTATTGAAGTAAAATACACAGGTTTTTTCCTGTTACTCTGCATTGATTATTTGTCTAATCAGATGATAATGATCAGCTTCTAATTCATAATTGACTAATGCCTGAATACATTTTAAATTAGAGTAACTCATCTTTTAGAAATAATTTATAAATTATTATCACACATTTACTAATAATGAGATAATAGTTTGTTGATGATCTAATAACTGCTTATTACTGAAAGTTATTATGAAGTGTTATCCTTCCTCACAAACTCTCTCCTACCCTCATCTCTCAGCCATCGGAGTTTGAACTTCGGACATCTGGCAGCTGCAAGAAGTGCATCTTTGCTAGTAGCCGATGTGACCTACCCTGACCTGCCGCAAAAATTATAAAAAAATCTGCAAGAATCATAAAAAAATGAGAAGTCTTATTAGCGATGCAGTGACTCAGCATTACTTGGATTAGTAACTGTAATATAATTACTATTTTGGAAATTGTAATCCTTTATACATCTCATTACTGGTAAAAGTAATAATATTACAGTAAAACGTTAGTTTGAGTACTCAGTTTGAGTAGTTTGAGAACTCAGTTACTGCCCAACACTGGTAATAACAGTAGACACTTTTACATACTTATGATCATGAGATGATAGTCTAGGCTAATACATAACTGCATTGTATAATGAATGTATAACGTTGATGTTGTGGAGGTGATCAGGTAAAGGTTTTGCAAAGTTACGCTCTCACTCTTTTCTGACAAGCGTTTTTGTCACTTGAGCTGCCCCAACATCATCACCCAGTTAAACATCTGAAACATCGGTGGATAAAATGCTGATGTTTTTCAAAACCCCAAACATCGATAAAAACACTGGTGCACTAATGTATTGGTCAACTGTACATTGTGTAATTTAACAAAAACCCAGCCAACCACAGACAGTTTAAGTTGTAAAGAAACCTGCTCACTCTCGCAGGTGTACAGGCTTACACAATAAAAAACTCATGGGAAGATTAAATGCTGTTTACAAATGTCTCCCTTTAGACTAAAAAGCTCTGACTTTGGTTCAGTGAGGACCCAGAACCTTAAGGCCTAGACACAATGCGCTTACGGTCGGCCATTTCCTCAGATCGCCTAGTTGCTATAAGTCGGTCACGTTGGTTACTAATTTCCATTACGTGAAGACATGATAGCGCACTCTGTTTGCTCTGTCCTCCCGAAGCCTCTGGACAGTCGGTGGCCGATACTACATGTTGAATCAACATGTTGAATGTTGGCTGTCAAGCAGAGGCGATGCATAACTGTTGATAGTCGGGGGGGCACAAATGAAATTGTATGGTGGTATGTGTTATTCCAGTTCAGTTCAATAGCATGCGTTTTTCCAGTTCAGTTCAATAGCAAATTTTCCAAACAATAAAACCGCGACAACCACAGTTTTGAGGTGACTACCATCACTACTGTTCTTGACAAAAAAACTGACTGGGAAATCACACACTAATTTTACATTCCTAATAATTAGTTAACACCTTGCAGCTTCCACTATGAAATTCTTTAACATAAATATGCCCTAATCGTATTCACTTTTTTGAGCGCTGTGCTCAGAGAAGTACTGAAATTTAAAACAAGCATTTCTCTGTAGTAACATCGTCGGAAGCATCATCGTTGCTGTCGTTGCTATTAACACTCCGAACTCCAGGTTGGGTTTCTGTTGATATGTGTGGGGATGCTTTTCTGCAGAAGGGACTGGTGCACTTCACAAAATAGATCATGAGGAAGCATCTCAAGACATCTGCCAGGAAGTTAAAGCTTGGTCACAAATGGGTCTTACAAATGGATAAAAAACCCTAGCATACTTCCATAGTTGTGTCAAAATGGCTTAAGAACAACAAAGTCAAGGTAAAACACGCAAAATGGACGAGATGTGCTAAATTCCATATTTGAACGATGCAATCATTCTTGCACCTCGTTAGATGATCAACTTGGAATTGCGGCTGGTATGACGTTTGCCCGTCTTTTTGCAAACCTTTAGTAAATTAGGCCCTACAGTGCATCCGGAAATATTCATACCCCTTCACTTTTTCCACATTTTATTATGTTACAGCCTAATTCCAAAATGGATTAAATAAAAAAAAATGTCTCAACATTCTACACACAATACCGCATAATGACAAAGTGAAAAAAAAATTTGGGAATTTTTTGCAAATGTATTAAAAATAAAAAAATAAAATATCACATGTACATAAGTATTCACACCCTTTACTCAATACTTTGTTGAAGCACCTTTGGCAGCAATTACAGCCTCAAGTCTTCTTGAGTATGATGCTACATGCTTGCCACACCTATTTTGGGGCAGTTTCTCCAATTCTTCTTTGTAGATCGTCTCAAGCTCCATCAGGTTGGATGGGGAGCGTCGGTGCAAAGCCATTTTCAGATCTCTCCAAAGATGTTCAATCGGGTTCAAGTCTGGGCTCTGGCTGGGCCACTCAGGGACATTCACAGACTTGTCCCGAAGCCATTCCTTTGTGTGCTTAGGGTCGTTGTTCTGTTGGAAGGTGAACCTTCGCCCCAGTCTGAGGTCCAGAACGCTCTGGAGCAGGTTTTCATCAAGGATCTCTCTGTACATTGCTGCATTCATCTTTCCCTTGATCCTGACTAGTCTCCCAGTTCCTGCCGCTGAAAAACACCCCCACAGCATGATGCTGCCACCACCATGCTTCACTGTAGGGATGGTATTGGCCAGGTGAGGAGCAGTGCCTGGTTTCCTCCAGACATGACGCTTGGCATTCAGGCCAAAGAGTTCAATCTTGGTTTCATCAGACCAGAGAATTTTGTTTCTCATGGTCTGAGAGTCCTTTAGGTGCCTTTTGGCAAACTCCATGCGGGGGGTCATGTGCCTTTTACTGAGGAGTGGCTTCCGTCTGGCCACTCTACCATAAAGACCTGATTGGTGGAGTGCTGCAGAGATGGTTGTCCTTCTGGAAGGTTCTCCCATCTCCACAGAGGAACACTGGAGCTCTGTCAGAGTGACCATCGGGTTCTTGGTCACCTCCCTGACCAAGGCCCTTCTCCCCCGATTGCTCAGTTTGGCCAAACTTCTTCCATTTGCTAATGATGGAGACCGCTGTGCTCGTTGGGACCTTCAATGCTGCAGAAATGTTTTTGTACCCTTCCCCAGATCTGTGCCTCGATACAATCCTGTCTCGGAGGTCTACAGACAATTCCTTGGACTTCATATTTTGGTTTGTGCTCTGACATGCACTGTCAACTGTGGGACCTTATATAAACAGGTGTGTGCCTTTCCAAATCATGTCAAATCAATTGAATTTACCACAGGTGGACTCCAATCAAGTTGTAGAAACATCTCAAGGATGATCAGTGGATGTCCCTGAGCTAAATTTTTAGTGTCACAGCAAAGGGTGTGAATACTTACGTACGTGATTTTTAATTTTTTTTATTTTTAATACATTTGCAAAAAAAAAAAAATTTTTTTTTTTATTTAGTCCATTTTGAAATTAGGCTGTAACATAATAAAATGTGGAAAAAGTGAAGGGGTATGAATACTTTCCGGATGCACTGTATGTGTATGTAAACTTCCGACCCACTGGGAATGTGATAGAAATTAAAGAAAATAATAGCTGACATAAACAATTCTCTCTCCTGTTGTATTGACATTTTACATTCTTAAAATAAAGTGGTGATCCTAACTGACCTAAGACAGGGAATGTTTACGAGGATTAGATGTCAGGAATTGTAAAACAAACTAAGTTTAAACGTATTTGGCTAAAGGGTATTTAAACTTCCGATTTCAACTGTGCATCAATCGCATTTTCTGTGGTAGTCTACCATCAAAACTATCCATTATATTGTAACTGAAATCAAAGAGGGCTTGGTAAACCCTAACAGAGTCAGTGTTTTACTAAAGCTCTCCTGATGTGCATGCCGAAAGACCCGTGCTAAAGTCTCTCTTCTCACCTCCTTTTAGGGTCTATCATATTGATGATACATTATCTGGGACCGATGGTGGTGGCCTAGATTTTGCTAAAGCATTTGTTGTAAGTAACAATTCCAGAAACCAGAAACATATAGTTTGATGGAGTCTTCTGTAAAATTGTAAATAACATTTGTATTTTAATTGTATTCTTAGTTAAACAATGAACATTTCTATAAAGCATCATGTCTGGGAATTTGATCAAACCTCTGTGGTCTCATATTTTAATGTATAATGTAGATTTTGTATCAAAAAATTTGCTAAATAGTCTATCATGGCAAATAAATTTGAGATACAAAATGCCTGTTCTAACCATTGATATTTTATTACTTGTTTAAATTTTAGGCAACATCAGATCCTATATGCTGCATCACAGCAACAGACAACACCCTGATTGTGGTATGCGATATTACATTATGTTCTATTTGAATGGTTCATAGATTTGTATTTCGGGCTGATTTTTCCCCCTCGTTTCTAAATGCAGGGCCGTGAGTCTGGTTCTATCCTCAGATACAGTTTCCCCAATGTATCACTGGTTCAGAAATTCTCTGTAAGCAACCGAGCTTACCATTTCTCTCTGAACTGTAACTCCAGGCAAGTGTATCAGGTTCATTTGCATCTTAAAGAAAACATTTTTTAAAAGATGTGATGCATTGTTTGGAGAGTGACATATAAATAATAATAATTGTTTTTATTATTTCAAGATTTAGATGTTAAAAATTGAAGTCAATAAATATTTTTTCTAATGATCACAACTGATTTACTCTCTGACTTTCCTCCTTTCCTGTGCTTATTAACTTTTTATCGTTTTTAGTCGTCTGGCAATAATCGATATCTCAGGAGTGCTGACATTTTTGGACTTGGAAGTGACTGCATCTTCAGCAGACAGTGTGGCGAGCCTGTTGACGTCCGATGACCCATCCAAGTTTGAGCGCAAGGATGTCTGGGACATGAAGTGGGCCAATGACAACCCCCATCTGTTTGCCATGATGGAGAAGACAAGAATGTATGTATTCAGGAACCTTGATCCAGAGGTGAGCTCCCATTGATCTTATTTAATTCGAATAGCCTGTCTTTTGTTTTGTTTTTTTGTTTATTAGTATGCTTTCTTTACTAGAATGATGCAATTAATTAAGCTTGCCAGTGTCACACTCTAACTAAGACTAACACACATTAAACAAGTCCATTTCAGTATTGCGAAAGTTAGTTGCTGTGGTTCATAGTAGCAACAAGGCAATTAAAGCCTGCTTTCTGTTACTTTGCTGTCTTTTTACCAGGAGCCCATTCAAACATCTGGATATATCTGCAACTTTGAAGACTTGGAGATAAGATCGGTTCTGCTTGATGAAATCATGAAGGTAACCCTTTTCTTTTTTATAAATTAGACAGAGACTGAATGGATGTCGCACAACGAGGCAGATGATTGGTTAAAATAATGATGATATAGTTTTATCATTGTATCATTGTTGTACACCACAATGCCTATAGATCATTGCGCAAATCAAACTTAGAACCAGCAAACACTGTCCCCTTGGCTGAAAACAGCGGTAGTTTTAAAAAATTCAAGAAGGACCCCCGATGACGCAATAGTGTCATTTTCTCAACTCAATTGCCACTCTGCTGTTTGATTGTGAAATGCTAAATGACGATACAATGTTTAAAATACAACATTGGTATCTGATGAAATACATTTCAAAAGATCGAAAATGGGTGAACTATCGCTTTAACAGTCGATCCCGCCAAGAGGGTGTTGCAGTAGTTCAGTCGCAAGATGACAAGGGCCCGGACTATGACCTTCACCGACCTCTCTTGTGATAAAGGGCCGTATCCTCCTGATGTTGTAGAGCAAGAATCTGCAGGAGCGTGTTACTGCCGCTAGGTTAGCTGCAAACAACAGCTGCTTGTCAAGGTTGACACCCAGGTTCTTTGTTGTGCTAGAGGAGGAGACCACAGCATATTAATGATGATGG
Source organism: Galaxias olidus (assembly GCA_026901105.3). Classification (NCBI taxonomy): domain Eukaryota; kingdom Metazoa; phylum Chordata; class Actinopteri; order Galaxiiformes; family Galaxiidae; genus Galaxias; species Galaxias olidus. The sequence goes on from JAPMUY010003158.1 coordinate 47,651, forward strand.
TTAGGTCTTGAAACAGACTTGACTACCCAGGGAAGAAGAGGAGTTCTGTTTTGTCGGGGTTAAGCTTCAGGTGGTGAGCCGCCATCCACACTATATATATAGCGTAAGATATCAGCCAAGTGTGCCGAAATGCGTTGTGTTGCCAGGGTGTCACAGGGGGAAAGGACCACAATGAATTGAGTATTGTCAGGATAGCAGTGATAAGATAGGCCATATGCATGTATAACTAAGCTGAGTGACTTTTTGTTAGGACAACAATTGGGATAACATTTTAGGAATAATTGTGTCCACACAAGTTGAGGTAGTTGGTGACAGTCATTGAATTCATCAAGGTTGCAAACCCAATTGCTGATGAACTGGTTCCAGTTTGTGCATTCTAAGGTACTTATTAGTTCTTCACTAGCTTCAGCAGTGTACACCTGTATCTCAAATGAACATAATCGCCAACTTTGGGTTAACCGATGGGGGAACGTAAATGACAATAACAATAACGATGAACTCTCTTGGAAGATAGTATGCTCTACAACCAACGACTTAGAGTTCAGTGTCAGGAGTACAGATGGTATGTTTCACAAAAATATGCCCGTCATGGCACCAATGGTTATTGACATACAAGCACACTCTCCCACCAGTCACTGACAGCTCTGAATCTCGGTCTGATAGTTTGGTAACTGATTGTCCAGCCAATTGCGTAGTTTTAGTTCTGTTTTTATTAGTTTCAGTATTAGTCATAGTTTTTGTTTTGTTTTATGGTGTATTTGTCAGGGGTTCTTAAAAAGGATCAAAGGTATTGTGTAATAAAAACTCAACAAAAATATGTATTCACAGCTGAACAACCATCCACAAAACACAACTGTAAAAGATGAATGTCAGTGTATTTGTGTCATTAACCAGAAAAAAATAATTCAACTGGACACACCAACAGTAGCCTTACTTAAAATGTAGATATGCGACACACAGCACTAGCGTATCTTCACTACATCTGCTGCCCTTTTATATAGTTGAGAGTAGGGATGTAATGATTTACCGGTTTTGAGCTATATCTTGATAAAAAGCAACAAAGGTTATCACACTGTAGCTTTTCCTTAAACACGGTTTGTCCACGGTGTCATTCTCAAGGCAGTGCGCACGGGCATTTACAGGGAGAAATATGAAACAGCCCTTGACAAAGTTGCAGGCAGTAGGCTGTATTATAACCTAGCCTGTAGAAGGCTATTTAGTTTGATGAGTGGCCCCAAACTGGTCTGGTGGTAAAGTTCACCGCCTCCACATATACACATACATATACTGTCTCGGGTTGGGTTTAACTCTAATTCAGCTCCCGTCTTCTCCCGCCTTTTCAGTCAGTCTTCACTGTATCTATCTAATAAATAAAACATACTAAAGACAAACTAGCATATTGTACAAATCGATTACTAAGCTGCACCATATAATAGGTTACGTTATTTTCCTTACTTTATGCAATGTAGATAGATCACTTTCCAACTTCTCGCGTTGTGTGTCAATTTGCCTGTCATTACGTTGCGAGGCTAGGTAGGAATTTCATTATTAACTAGGCTACGTGTCGAAGCAATGACTGATATTGATGATAATAATTTGTAGATAAACTATTAGGACTGTCAGACCAAATTTACCATTGTAATAATGAAAACTGTTCAATTAACAGAAGCAGCAATTAATTTGCTGCAAATTAGGCCTATTTAAGCCTATCAGATAGTCTAGTGACGAGGACATTCTTCATTCTTATAGAATAAAAGTCTTTCAACCAATATTGAGCAAGTTGTGACCATTTCATCCAAAGCGAGACAGAGAGAACTTTATTGACAAACGTCATGGCGCAAATTGCCTGTTTCGATTCAGCTGATCACACAAACTTGCCATCTCTTGAATATGGTTTAGCTAGTAGACTAACTCTGCAAAATAATTGGTGTGGAAAAATTTATAATTCGCTTTAGAATAGTGCATATCTGAAATTCTCGTTTGCATGCCCTTGTTGGTAGCCTACAATACTATACCATTAGGCCTACCCTGTGAGCCCTCTAGCCTACCTACTGAAAAAGCCGCTTAAATCCATTGTATGGGAATACTTTGGCTACCCAAAATATATGCCACTTGAGAGTATCAGCCAAATGAGTAAAGATTTCTAATATGTCTCATTGTTGGTGTCCAATGGTGTCCATTGTTGAGCATGGAGAAGTGAGAAATGGTTCGTGCATAATAACCTGGACTAAAAATAAGGTCATAAGGAGTTAAATCTGTGTTAAATTTGATCAATATTGAATTTATTTCAAAGTTAAAAATATATTCTTTATTTATAAAATATTGTTCCCAGTTAATGGTTTACAATGAAAATGTTTCGAGGTGGAACAAATAAATAAAGCATAATATTTTTTTTTCAATGGCCTAGAGTAAATTTAATGACCAAGAAAAATAACTTGTAATATCGTGATTAATTGTCAAACCATAATGTATTTTGAAACAATAATTGTGCAGTAAAAATATAATATCGTTACATCCCTAGATGAGTGTGCCTTCTCATATAAATCGTCTTTTGCTGACACGAGTGCTTGGCCAAATCACATAGAAGAGATCAGCAATATCCCTTAAACATTTAAATCTTTGTGAAAGCTGTGTAATGACAAAGTCAAGGTCTGCATTAAATTCATAACCCCGAACAAAACTCTGCGTTAAGCGCTCATCCTCGCATAGTTCACACCTAGGACAGTAACCATAATTATAACTATACCAATAACGATTTACAGTTTCACTATTCAAGTTTGAGTTCCAACGTGTAACGCATTTTTAAATGGATGTCGACAGTATGATTAAAGCCATGGAAGAATCGCTCTGAAAGCCATCAAAATGAGATCGTTCTCCACTAAGGTATAGTTATTGTTGTAGTGTGAACAAGTTCCTTCATCTGATTTGGAATAATTTTTATATTTTTATAGTTCTAGTTATTGTTATGGTTATCGTCCTATGTGTGGAGGCCGTCTTGTGCTCCACTATGGAAACTTAGACAATAAATATCTGTTGCCAGCCACCAACAATGAAGACACCTTATTCTAAAAACACGTTATTAAATAAAAACGTATTTAGGCTAGAGGCAATTGCATCGACTGCACTTGTAGTTTTGCTAGTGCGACAGTCATACTCAAAGTAATCCCAAATGGGACTGTGCTGCTTTCTCCCGACTTTCGCGGCCATAATGCTAGGCGAGGTGTGGTGGACATATTTGGATTGGCATGACAACGCGCTTGCTTGTGCGACTGCACCGACTGGCATAAAACTGGCACAGAAAAACTGGCACAGAAAAACTTTTGTTCTATTTTTTTCAGGTAACAAAAATATTTTTTCACATAGTTTTTGTGATTTTGTTTGTTTTCGCTAACTATAATAACCTTGGTTCACATACCCAATATCATATTGATTCATCTCATATTTTGGGAGTTACAGAGGTTTTTGTTCACCTCCCATAGACTTACAGTAAAAGTATAACTCAATGACTGTTAGAATGCTTCTAAGAGCATACCGATGAAAGATGCAAAGTTTAATTTTGATGGCATTTATACTTTGAGATATAAAATGCAATATGGTCTATGGGGCCTAATTGACTACCATTCAAATTAGACCTTAGTGACCTAAGTAGTAGGGATGTAACGATACACTCAACTCATGATTCGATACGATTCACCATACTGGATTTGCAATACAATTTTCTTACAATAGAAAAAAAAAAGATATTGAAGACACATTATGACTGAAAAACATTCCTTTCATTATTTCTGCGCCAGAACTACAGAATACTTATTTCTGAGGTTGGGAATAAATCATGCAAAACAATTCACAAGTCTATACATATTCAATAACAATCTGACAGTATAATTATCATATATCGAAATCACACACAACAATCTGATTCCATTTATAAAAAAAAAAATTATAATTTTACAAATAAGTTTACTATCGCCTAAAGCGAGGTTGGCACTCGTTGCCCGGGCAGCGGAGCCGCCTGTGAACTGGACAGCTGTCCTAGAGACCGCAGAGACAACTACCCGTTTATGAAACAGCATTTTACACGTGAGTCTGTCATAGTTATGGTCATCATGACCATATTATAGCCTATAACTATGACAGAGATTCATATTACAACACAAAGTATATACATAAAACTGTTTGCGTTAGCCTCGGCTAGTGAACAAGCCCTTTGTATCGCAATTCATGTTTCATGTTGCCGATTCTGTTACTAGACAGGACAAACGTGTTTTCAGTTTTTTTTTAAATGAAGTGATTAAACAGTGAATGCTCCAAATTTGTGTTACTTACTAAACATTTATTAATAAAAACAAATTCATAAATTTTCAATTGATCTAAAAGTGACAGTTTTTGTGTCGAAAAAAGGTTTTTAATTTTACCGAGTTGATACTTTGGTGTAGCTAAGCGGTGTCTTCAGAAAGCTCAAACCTCCTATGGCCAACTTTGACATTAGTTTACTTCTTTGTCTGGGAAAAATAATGTATATGTTGCTACAGATACTTCAAAAACTAACTGCCTTTACAGTTACATGGTCGTTTTCCTAAATTAAGGCTAAAATATTTTATACGTGTATGCTGAAAACCGCGAACGCGTCAAACAACTTAGCTTTTTTATGACGCAGCCCTAGTCAACAACAATTCTACAGCTCCGAACCAAAGTACTGCTTGCATTTGCGTTTGTACATGCATAATCAGTGCCAGATAATCACTGGGTCAAAAACACATTTCAAAACATCTCAGTAAAATGTAGGTCCCATTGCAAGATCATTGCTCAGTATTATTTGTACATATCTGCTTATTTAGCCTATAAAGCGGTAATACACGACATATACTCTCGTTGAAATAGGCTACTATCGTTTTCCCTGCCTCCCCCCACAGTTCTCGCCCAATCGATCTTGCAAAAGTCAAAACCCTCTGCCCAACAAACTTCTATAATTTATACTGATGATGATCTGGATCTTTTAGCTATGTAATTCCACACGACTTTTGGAAGTAGGATAGCTGCTCTGCTCATTTCTGCAGTCTGCTCTGCAAACTTAAACAAAACAATAAATTGACCAATAAATACATCTTGTTTTCTTAACGCACTAATTTTTCATGCATGCTTAAATAACATCTGTTTTCACAAATACGGCATGCATGCCACTCGCAATCTTTAAAGAAACCAAGGCTTTGGTAGACATAACAAATAGAACATGAAAGGAAAGGTCCAACTTTTCTCATGACAATTGAAAGGGTCGCTTATCATGCACATTAAGCTCTTTATTAGCAGAAGTATTTTAAATGAAACTTTTTTCAAATCCGCTAGGTACATCAATATAGCCTTAACAAATGAATTACCTTGATACTTAAAATGACCCCGCAACATTAATTTAACAACTAGCATGGCAGATACAACGTTCCCAATGCATCACTTACATTCACAACCAATCGACAGCTAAAGTTTAAATTTAATGCGTTAGGCGATAGGCCTATGTAATCGTAGCCAAACCGACTGACATAAACATACAAAGAACATAAAAAATGTCTCGCTTTATGGATTTCAATTAACGCGACTGAATTCGAACCAAAACTAAAACAAACTAGCTTGCAAGCTAGTTGTAATGCTTGCTACAGGCACAGACGCATCATTTCAATTTCTACTGAAATAATCAACAACAGTTAATATTTTCCCGGACATGCTGTTAGGTCATAACAAAATTATGAAAAACCAATGAACACATACACTGAGATTATGTCTCTCTATATTGTTTTCCCTTCACAAACCAAATGAAATTAGTGGAGAAAGGTATCGCTCTAACCGCTGTCGGGGCACAAGTGAATGTATCACATGCTTTGAGGGGGCGGATCTCTAATTTCCACGAAGCGATTGATCTGGTATTTGGCTCACTCCTCAATGAGACCTCCTTCTCTGTCCTGTGAAAAGCTGTCAAGCGACGGATGCATTTTGGGGTAGTAGCAACACAAGTAAAGTATTTGAAACACATTTTAGGTCATTTATATATGACCGATCGGAGCCGTCGCTCAAGGTCAGGTCCCGAGAGGGGTTGTCTTGAAAATGAGTCGAAGTTTGACCGTTTAATATTATGGGAAGGGATCGGAAATTTGGCTCAAACGCTAGGGGCGCACCATTTTAACTGGCCGTTTTGATCTAAAAAAGGCAGATTCTAACTAAGTTCAGCATCTACCACCGCGCAGTGGTGAGATTTAAAATTACAACTGATGTTATAGCGGTAGAAATATGGAAAGATTGAATATCAGTGTCTTAAGGATATGTGCTTAAACTAATTCATCAATCGTTTGATATTAAATAAAACATCTATTTTTGTATTGAACTGCTTAAAGTTAAGGGTTTTTTCGAGGAAGAACAAAACCTACGCTATTTGGAAGCTAACTGTGAATTAGCAAGAGCTGTATAGATATTAACACTTATATGTTGGGAAACTAAGTTCTAATCTTGAATGACTTAAAAAACTCAGACCAACATAAACGTTATATTTGTGTCGATTCAAACTGTTTCAAAACGCTACACTGCGCGATTTTCTACACCGCTGCGTGAATGTGCTGTCGTTGGTTACATTGGAGCAATTACGTTTGTCTAGCCTACTGTTACAGAGTCTCACAAAGTATCGTTACATTCCTAAGTAGCATAGATGCCAATGTATAATCAAAGCAATCAGACGAGAATGCTGGTTAAATGTACAAAACCATACTAACTACTTCAGTCATGTTATTCTCGGGTAGAAGTTTTTTTTTTCCAATATATTTGTTTTGTTTGCAATTTGCTTTATATAGAGCCCCTAAAGGGCTGGGGTGAAAAAAAATATGGGATGTTTTGCGTTCCCTCGCTATACTCATTGCGCTCCTTTGTAAAAGTATTACGTACCCACGCAAATCTTATTGCATTCCCATGGAATATTTTTACCGTTATTAATTTTGGCCATTTGTCGTGTAGCATTGCTAGATGAAACTAAGGAGCATTAATAGAATTTTGGACGTGTAATTGTTCGTCAATCTTGACCTAAATGTGGTTATTAGAGTGACAGACAACATCTTGTCGGGTAGATGGGTCTGAATAATATCTCGGCCTGCTTTAACTTCACTTTCTCCTTTCCTTTACATGCCACTGTCTGAAAAAGCCACCAGGGACATTTTGAAGTCTTCAGTCTTAACATTAAGAGCAAGGCACATTGCCTTATCGCTTGAGCTTCAGATTTATGGAAACAGCAATTTAGTATTCATGATTATTAACAATACCAGAAGCATCAAAAACGACATTTATCATTGTAGTTATTTATTTATTTGGTCCAGAGGGGCATCTCAGCAAATTACGTCAGTTGCATGAGCCTGACACGTATTTGCGATTATACAGTACATGTACATGTCTGTGTAATGCATACAATAAAGGTTTTGCAAAAAATTATATATTGCGTAGGATAATAGTACAAAGGAAGTTTATAAAACATTACTGCATATTCTGTCTTTATTTATGAGAATGAGATTGAGATTGACTAATGTGAAGTTATAAATGGTCTCTCGGTTTCCTCTCGAATGGACAAGCCCATTAGTAGAAATACAGGGGTTTTGATATAGGAGACCCAAAATGTTTTGCGTGGGAGATGCAATACTTTTGCGAGGGTATGCAATAATATTGTGAGGGAACGCAATTATGTAAAAAAAAATATATCCACTTGATATGATTGAAGTAAAAAAGAAAATTGCAATCATTTTGATGCAAAAATGTTGACTGTGAAAATCCTAAATTAAGTATGGCTTTGGAATGCCTGTGTCATGATGTGTTACTCAAAATGCGTTGCGTAAACAAGGCTATACAAATCTGTTTATTCGGTTTCCCTGAAAGGAATTTTGTCTTTAGGGATCTAATTGTTTAGGATTATGTTGTGACTGCAGATTCAAATTTGGAAGTCAGGACTAAACTTTGCGACTTGGTTCTCCTTAATTTTTTGCACTCATTTCAGATTGTTTGTTTATTTTAAAGGATCCGGAGAGGCCGAACAAAGATTATCTCATCAACTTTGAGATCCGCTCGCTCCGAGATAGTCGTGCACTGATCGAGAAAGTGGGTATTGAGGATGCATCCCAGTTCATTGAGGACAATCCTCACCCTAGACTCTGGTAATTATACCACAGTGTCTTGCTCTGTACTGACACACACCTTTAGGGAAATTAGGTTTATTTAGCAACTACATGCACTATCAAAGTATCAGATAAGTCAAAACATTGCTAAACAAAAATAAATGGCAAAGGCCAGTCATTGAAGTTTAAAGACAAGAAAATCTTTTTTACAAGGTGGCATAACGTCACATTTTCTACTGGTTTTTATGTTTAGTTGTGCTTTTCAACATCATTAGGACTTGACCTGGGTCATATTCATCCCTACGATCACTGTTCTGTTTTTAACCCCTTTATCTTAAAAGGTTGTTGGCTATGCTTACGGGTTGTTTCAGCATTTCATTGGATGTGAAAAACATAACCCTAAATTGTGTTAGTTTACTGAATGTGTCAAGGCTTAGGGTTAAAAAAGGTGGGTGAAAGAAAAGTTTCACAAGATAAAACAATCTTGATAGGATCCTAACTACACTGCAAAAAAAAAGAAAGGGAACACTTAAATCACACAGTGCATCTCGATGAACAAAATATTCAAGTTGAAAGTCTTTATTGATATACATTGTGTAATTCGTTGAGAACAACATGACGTAAGAATGGTCAATGGAAACCACACTCGTCAACCCATTGAGAGCTGGATTCAAAATCACACGTAAAATCAAAGTGAAAAATCAAAAACACAGGCTGATCCAACTTCTGTAAATTTCATCACGACAACTCATAATATGGCTCAGTAGTGTGTATAGGCCCCGTGTGCCTGTATGCACTCCAAGCAACGTCTGGGCATGCTCCTGATGAGACGGCGGATGGTGTCCTGGGGGATCTCCTCCCAGACCTGGACCAGGGCATCAGTGAGCTCCTGGACAGTCTGTGATGCTACTTGGCGGCGTTGGATGTTATCGCCGATACATAACATCCCAGAGGTGCTCAATTGGATTCAGGTCTGGGGAACGTGAGGGCCAGTCAATTTAATCAATGCTGTCGTCATCCAGGAACTGCCTACACACTCTGGCCACATGACGCCGGTCATTGTCCTGCACCAGGAAGAACCCAGGGCCCACTGCACCAGCGTAAGGTCTGACAATGAGTCTGAGGATTCATCTCGGTACCTAAAAGCCTAAAAACCTAAAAGTCCGAGTACCGTTTGCTAGCACGTGGAGGTTTGTGCGACCCTCCAAGGATGTGCCTCCCCAGACCATCACTGACCCACCACCAAACCGGTCATGCTGGATGATGTGGCAGATAGCATAATGTTCACCACGGCATCTCCAGACTCTTTCACATCGGTCACATGTGCTCAGAGTGAACCTGCTCTCTTTTGTGAAGAAAATGTTGGTGTTTGGCTGCCAATTTTAGTGTTCTCTGGCAAATGCAAATCGAGCTGCATGGTGCTGGCCTGTGAGCACAGGTCCCACTAGAGGACGTCTGGCCCACGTGGGGTCTGTTTCTGACAGTTTGTTCAGCAACATGCACACGAGTAGCCCGCTGGAGGTCATTTTGTAGGGCTCTGGCAGTGCTCTGGCAGTGCTCCTTCTCTTCCTCCTCGAACTAAGGAGCAGATACTGGTCCTGCTGCTGGGTTGTTGCCCTTCTACGGCCCTGTCCAGCTCTCCTCGTGTAATGGCCTGTCTCCTGGTAACTCCTCCACACTCTTGAGACTGCTGGGAGATTGAGCAAACCTTCTTGCGACGGCATGTATGGATGTGCCATCCTGGAGGAGTTGGACTTCCTGTGCAACCTGAATGGGCTGCAGATATCACCTCATGCTACCAGGAGTGACAAAGGCACTAGCAAAATGCAAAACTTGAGTAAAATCAGTCAGGAAGGATCAGGAGAGAGAAATGGTCCTTGGCCACCACCTGCAAAACCATTCCCTTTTTGGGGGTTGTCTTGCTGTTGCCTCTCCTGTCCACCTGTTGTCACTTTCATTTTCACCAAAACAGTTGAATTCCATTCACAATCACTTATGCTTCCTAACTGGACAGCTCGATATCCCAGACGTTTAATTGACTAGGTGCTATACTGTGATGATTGAGTGTTCCCTTAATTTTATTTGAGCAGTGTATATTAAGTTGTGGACCTGACCATGTGAAATACATTTTCTTGTTGGTGTCCTTTATTTTTCGAACCATGAAATGTCAGCTAGGATTTTGAGCTATATGCACAGATGCCCTGAAAGCACAGATTTCAAAGACACATTACACGCTATGAATACTTTGCGTATGCATAACATGTCTAGGGGCCAAGATTGGCGGGTAAAATAAAAGAGGAAAGAAAAACCCGAAAACGAAGGATTCTTATCTAAAAAACGGTCCCACGAGTACATTTACAAAAACAAACTCGACATGGAATATTTGACTTTGGACTATAAAGAAATGTTCATTCTTCGACACAGTTTCTATGATGAACATTTCCGAAATGACAGAAATCTCAGAAAGGGGAGCAGGCGAAACGAAAAGGACAAACGACTACATCCACAAAGTTCAGATCTGCCATGATTCCTTACTCTTGATACACGGGTAAGTTATTTTACAAGTAATGTGCATTTATGTCTGTAAAAAAAACTATTTTGAAGTTTAACAAAAACAATTTGTCATAGGTTTTACATAAGGTAAAAACATGCCAGATTGAATGTGACTTCTGGTTAGCTTTCTAGCTTTTTAGCTAGCAGGGCAAGCTCTTTATGATCTACTATTATAATCTAGAAACTCATTAACATTGCTATGCACATTAAAGCCAGAATCACAGTTGTGTGATCAGGCGATTATAGTTTAGCGGCCAGTCTAGCTAGCCTGACAAGCTGTGCTATTATAATTCATGGGTGTATCTGATGAGCTATCTTAGTTAAAGTTTACCCATTATTTGTTGTTGATTTGAAACCAATCTCTATTTATATATATTTTTTTCAGTATCAGCAGAAAACGCCTTACTACCCTTTTCCGGTCCTACAAGGAAAGTGGAGCAATGCCACACATCACAGTAAAAAGCCAACACAATAACAAGCTATCCCTGAAGCATGAGGACATCCTGCAAGTTTTGGCATTCATCACAAACTATGCAGAAGACCGTGCAAGATTGCTACCTGGACACTGTGCTGAAAACAACATTTTTTGGGGAAAGCTGCCTCTATGTCCTAGAAAATGTAAGGTAACTTAATGTAAGGTGTCTTAATTTTTCTTTACAGAACCTGCATTTAGTGTTACCACAATCATAAGGTATTGAAAGTCCTTGCTGCCTCACATAACAAGCACCAGACCTATGACTGGTTCCTGCTGACACAGAAGTCCACACGATTTCAGCTGCTGCGCTTCTTCTTCTTTCGTGTAACATCAGAGATCCAACTCGGTGTTGTGTAGCCATGCCCTCGTCTCTGGACCTACGTCGAAGAGGCTGGCATGATATGTTCGGCAGTCTGTTCAGGGTCACCGCACTCACATGCAGCACTGTCTGCCAGGCCCCACTTCTTCATGGATGATTTCAACGACCCCGGTTCGTAGACGGTTCAATAAGGTCCATTGCTAGGGTGGTAGGTCGTCTCCTCCTATAGCGCCATCTCCTGGGTCCCAGATGTAGCGGTGGATGCGAGAGGGCCCGGCTATCTCCCAATCCTGCTTCCAAGCTGCCGCCAACCATGCATCTCTGGACAGGTCCTCACAGATGGAATGGAGCATCTCTTGTGCTGCCTTGTTGTAGGGGTAGCGGGACTTGAGTCTACTTGGAGGCGCTGCTGTCATTGTGGTGTTATGCAGGATGTGCCAGTCAAGTTTTTGTGCTTTCCTGGCCAGGGCGAGGGTGGCAGCCTCCCGTCGGAGGCCGGCCAGAGCGATTCCCGCAAGGACTGGCAAGAGGGACACGGGTAGGCTTCAGGCATCCAGTTACGATCCGGAGGGCGTTGTTAATGGCTACATCAACCTTACTTGCATGAGGGCTTCTGTTCCAGACTGGGGCGCAGTTTTCTGCAGCCGAGAAGACTAGGGCTTTGGTAGATGTTCGCAGCGTTTTAGCGGAGGCTCCCCAGGTTGTACCAGCGAGGCGACGGATCAGCGTGACCCTGGATGTTACCTTGGCCTTGACTTCAAGGTGTTGAAGCTGCTGCGCAATGTTGATGTTCTGCCTACCAGAGATGGCCTTCTCATATAAACCACATCTGGACTGGACACAGCCAGGCAGACCTATCTTTTTGAGAAGATAGGGGAATTTTGCTATGATTAAGCACAGGACATTACATGCCCCACAACTACACTGTGTTCCAAATTATTATGCAAGTGACGTAGCAGTAGGATTTCAGTTCACTTACTGTAGTTTTTAGTTTTTCAATTAAAGTTTTTGCCTGTTTTATTTGTCCTATCTTTTTAGATAACTGGTATCAATCTCAGGTGTGTTAGTTTGCCAGGTGATCTTAATTAAAGGGAAACCTACTGAAAGAGGTTGTTCCACATTATTAAGCAAGTCTCAGTCCTCATGCAATATGAGGAGGAAGAAAGATCTTTCAGAAGATGAAAAGCGTGAAATAGTGCAGTGTCTTGCAAAAGGTATGAAAACAATCGATATTTCGCGAAAACTGAAGAGAGATCATCGAACTGTTAAAAGATTTGTGTGTGATTCAGAGCACAGACAAATTCGGTCAGATAAAGGCTTTTTAAGGAAAGTTTCTGTCCGCCTTGGAATCCCCCAGTCAGAGCTGGTTAATGTGGCCCGGGAAAGGGAAGTTTGGGATGCCCTGCTGGAACTGCTACTTCCGCGACCCGACCCCGGACAAAGCGGATGAAGATGATGAAGATGATGATGTTTCTGTCCGGCAAATGAATAATGTTAAAAGGGCAGCTATCAAAAAGCCACTGTTGAGCAGCAAGCAGGTATTTGAAGCTGCTGGTGTCTCTGGAGTCCCAAGAACCTCTCGATGCAGAATCCTCCAGAGGCTTGCAGTTGTGCGTAAAGCTGTATTGCGGCCACCCTTAACCAATGCTCACAAAGATAAACGTTTGCAGTGGGCTCAGAAATACATGAAGACTAATTTTCAAACAGTTTTATTCACTGATGAATGTCGTGCTACACTGGATGGTCCAGATGGATGGAGTTCTGGATGGTTGGTGAATGGCCACCCTGTTCCAACAAGACTGCGACATCAGCAAGGAGGTGGCGGAGGGATGTTTTGGGCTGGAATATTGGGAAGTGAGATGTTCGGTTCCTTTAGGGCCCCTGAGGGTGTCAAAATGACCTCCGCAAAATATGTGGAGTTCCTTAACGACCATTTCCTGCCATGGTATAAAAGGAAGAATCGTGCCTTCCGGAACAAAATTATTTTCATGCAGGTCAACGCACCATCCCATGCTGCAAAAAACACCATTGACTCCTTGGTTGCTATGGGCATAAAGGGAGAAAAAATCATGGTGTGGCCGCCATCACCCCCTGACCTTAACCCTATTGAGCACCTGTGGAGCATCCTAGAAAGGAAGATCTATGAGGGTGGGCAGCAGTATTCCTCAAAACAGCAGCTCTGGGAGGCAATACTGGCATCTTCATATGAAATACAGGCAGAAACTGTACATGGACTTACAAGTTCAATGGATGAGAGAGTTGTTAAAGTGATCTCAAAGAAGGGCTCATATATTAATATGTAACTTGATCTGTAAATGTTTTTTTTTACTTAAATTGCATTTATTTTTTGAAAAATGATCTGTTCATGCAACAAATACAGCAGATTTCTGTTTTAAATTCGTTATGACCTCTTGCATGTTTTCAAACTGTGTTGTGCACAATAATTTGGAACAATGTATTTTGAGTTTTTTTCAAAATATAAAAAAAAGCTGTTGTCATCGTCAGTAGTTTTGCTTGTAATAACATCCACATTGTAATATTATTTTTGAGGATAAAAAACATCCTTAATTGTATTGACTTTTTAGGAAAAACAAACAAAAACGGCATGTGCATAATAATTTGGAACACAGTGTAAACCCACAGCTGGTCCGAAATAGCCTTATTACAAAACTCTTATTACAAATAACTTTATGGACTGCTGGATTGGGATTAATTCTTTGTCTAACACTCCACTTATTGCCAACACTTAACCCTCACACTTGCACAAAGTTGTTTTTATATTATTTTACGTATTTATTTATCCAACTTCACTTTAGTTCCCATTAAAGTATTATTTTGTTTAAATTTGAATCTTTGTGAAGTTCTTTTTTTTTACCACAGCACTTTTTTACCACATGGCCACAGACTTTGTTGGCAATTCTTCCAGTGGTGAGGAGGGGTGTGGTTATCCCAATGGGAGGGAACAAAAGGTAGGAGGATTGTTGCTAAAGTAAGAGTATAAACTAGAAAATGCATTTCCCTGAGCAAATGCGTTATGATGGGTTGCACTTATTGGACTGACCGCATTAGCGCGCAGAACCTGCCCCTGCAGCACAAGCGGACTGCGGTCCAGACCCTGTTTGTTGACGGGGCTCTAATTGCTGCTAGATTGGCAGTGCCGCTTCATCATAAAATAATGGTGGACACATACGATGATGAAGTACTACCATTTGGTTTTATTTTTAACAAGGTCAGGCTTTCTCCGACAATGCATTCAGCATAAGCCTGCCATGATTCAAGCTCGAGCACTGTGGTTAGGTCCTACTCTACCATGCACTTAACTGTAAGGTAGTCATTTATGAGTACAGTGTTTATAGTCAAGGTTGCCCACAAAAATGTATTTCATGTACCTCATGGGATATTATGCAAATTTATAACCTCAATACCCAATCAGGACAGAAATAATGATGACTATGTTCCTTGACTTTGGTTAACGTGATGGACCTTTTAACATTAACTCCTAAGTTAGCTAGATCCACCATCGTTATTTCACTAACTACTGGTGTTCGCCGTAATAGCCAAGACAGTCACTATTAACAACATGCAAATACATAACATTAATGCTAGATGGCGGTACATTCCCGTGAAAAACCTCTCCCCGTTCATTTCAATGGGGGGCAAAAAACAATAAAAATAATTATAAAAAATATAACACGTGAACCGATCACTTAGTTATATACACACGCACTATACGGTATTATGCTGGACATATCGGCACAAGAATAATATAGATAGATTCAAAACTGCGGGCGGCCAAAAGTCGACTTAATAATAAGTAGAAGAATAATATGACTTTGCGGTTTCAATTTGTGAGCGTTATCACTGACACATCACATAATTAGTGATGGTTTGGCTTGTAGATAACTGCAAAGTTGGACGAATATGGCCTACCGATGTTTACGGGAAGGACAGACAGCTTTTACTTCAATACACTCAGTTCCCCTTTCGCATGAAATCTCTTCCCACCATTTGTCCGTTCAGCTTTGTATTTTGTAGAGCTGACACAGACTGAGCAGACTCACCTGCGCCTCTTTAGTGATACCAAAACAATACATTGAAAAAGAAAAATTAACACAACTCAAGATCCTCGTGTAAAGTTCAACAGACTTTTAGAATGTAGGAACGGTACAATGACCTGAAATGATGATTTGTCCCGCTGAACTGTAGGCCTAAAGGATAATCAACTGAAACTTAGGTACACGGACCCATACTGTAACATGCGTTCCGTTTAATTACGTTATAAGTAACGTTGGTCGTTTAGCTAATGTCTACACGGTTTACCTATATCATGTTCAAAAACGTATCCAAAATGCAAGTTCTTTAATTACGTCGTGGTTATGACAGTTTTGCCTTGCTAATTATTCTCTTAGCATGAAGAAAATTAAACTAAATAAAACTTTGGCTGTTAATAGGGTTGCCACCTCAGTCCTGTAAAAATCCTGGACACATACGAAGCCCGCCAACTGAGTAAACTTTAGTACATGTTCCATGTTTGAAGGGGTTCCAGGTTTTACTAAGTGTAGAAGTCACGTTTAGTGAGTTATCAAGCTTTATGAAATACCCCTGGTATTGCTCCATGTGGACGGTCTGTAATGTCATTGGAAATCGCTTTGGAAAGAAGCGTCTGCTAAATGACAAATAACTTAATATGAATAAATAGTGGTAATCTATTCATACAAAAATGGAAACATACCTTTAATACTGTATAGGCCATATTTGATTGTGATATTGTTGCATAACAGCCTAACCTCAGCTGGAAATGATCAGACTGGCTGTGACATGAGCCTTCCACTTAAAATAATAATACAAATTTAGAGGGTTATAACTAGACAATGACAATGACAATGACACTATGGACATAAATTAACTAAACATCAGGTAATTTGAATTTTCCCTATATAATTTTCCTGGGAATCAGATTTCAGACTGCTTGCTTTAGTCATCTTAACAATGCAATAACATGATATCGTGGCAATTGGTCTGGCAAATTGGGTCAGATTTGCACATAAAGCTTAGACTAATGAATGGCCAACTGTCACACAGAGAAAACTATAGAGAACATATAATATGTAGCATACATTAGGCCTACTGAAACACCACATTAAGTTTTGCGGTTAATCTCCTAGCGCACACAAGCCCACATACAGGGACGTTCTCCTATTATTTTGAACGTTTGTATTTGTTTTAATGATTTTTCTGTATTAAAAGTAACTTTTATGTGTACATGTAATGTATGTAATGAATGGGTTAACCATAGTTGTTTAACTCTCTATGCTCACCATTATTGACCACGTCTAAATACTTATCGGAGTGTTTAATACCGTAGTGTGTATGCTTTATAGGTAAACATACGTTTTAGAACACTTCCAGGGCTATGTGCTAACAGTTAAAAAGGGCTTTCTGTAGGCTTTGTTTTCTTGCATCTGATTTTTCGTTTAAATTAGCATTGTTAGATGCTTTTTGTTTTGTAAAAAGGAATCTAGACATTTCTAGACAGGTTGCTTTGAGGTTAATATGGAAAAATCATTCGAACAAACACAAAAGCCCCTTTTAAATGCATAGCAGGATAGGGAAACACTACGTTCGGAAATGCTAGCTGGCTTATCCATAATACTGACTCTCCTTATAGATCTTAATTTATGAAATCAAAAAAAACACAAAACAAGTGAACTGGCCTAAGTTTACCTTAAACTAACTAAATTAGCTGTATTGTTTAATGTCTATATTGATAGGCTTCTAATTTAGTTTATTAGCTAACCCCCGTGTAGCCTTTACGTTTCAGCCCCTAGCCCTGTTTACACAACGAACACATTTGATTGAGAGTAAGCCACTTACAATTACTGCTGTTACACAGAGTAGTGAATCCAGTCCCGTGTGCACACTGCACAGTCATCGGCTGAGCTGGTGAATTGTTTTCCCCACGGGAGGGGTGGTGTTCTCTTCCCATTCATTTCAATAGGGCAAAAACCGATTAAAAATAATAATTAAATATATAACACGTGAACCGATCACTTAGCTGTTTGTAAATGCACTGGACTGCAATACCCAATATATGTGGGCACTGGAATGGAATCGATTGGGTCAAAACTGCGGGCGTAGTGAAGGTGCCAAAAATCGGCATAATAATAATAATAATAATAAGACTTGGCGATAACTAGGTGTGATGTGTCATCACTGACGTATCACATAATAAAACTGGTGTAAATTCAGAGACGTATTTCTCTGAAGTTGTTTTTCAAGAGTATCAACAAATAAGCACCATTTTGTCAAATATTTGACAATTAAAGTTCATTTTGCATCAATTTAAAGTGCCAATGTGAACTTTCCACACAAGTGGACTTCGGTAAGATTTGGTCACAATTGCCCTTCACATAGCCTATTAAGATATTAATTGGATCTGATACTGACAAATAGGCCACATAAATACATACATTCCTGTGTGTTCCCATGATGTTAGTGATCACAGTCCAGTTTGCTGTATCCCAGTGAGCATTTTTTGGTTGAATAGAGGTTGAAAAGACGTGAAAATGACAACTACACCAATGTTCAGTGGACGTTCAAAAATGGGCTAGAAGTGAAAGTTTTTTTTACCGGCTGTATGGAGAGGTCGATTCGACGTTCACATTTTGCCGAAGTTTCACCTGGCGAAATTAGGTCTCCATTTGAGCGTCGAAAAAACGTTCACTTTTGAACTTGTATTGACCGTTGACAACTAACCATTTAAAAAAATGCCTTTTCAATTGGACAATAGATAGTAGTTGCGGCTATACCATGAGAACTATACAACCAAAAACACTTAGTCATGCAAATTGCAAACAAATTCAGTTTCCACTTAAACTTTAAGAACAAAGAAAACCATATGGCAGCAGTTTCAATAAAACATTTTTTAATAAGCATCAATTTATGTAACATCAACACCTTTCCAAATAAAATTATAGCCATACATTTTTTAAGGCGAACTAACAATTGAAAGTGGAAACACTTGTTTTCTTTCAAACCCACCCCCACCAGACCTCACCGTAGCCTGTTTTAAATGGTCTGCCAGTAGCTCTGGAGTTGGATCTCATGATAGCCTCTGAAATAAAGGGGGATACTAAAATCGATTATATTACACCATAAAATGACGCTCTGACTGTACAACCACTCATTGAATATACTGTATATCCTGCAGTGAAAAGTCTGGCCGCATGTACATCTACAAGCATGCTATCGCTGCACAACAAGCTAGAAGAATGCTAACACGAGCTAAACCCAACAGCTACAGTGCAGTTAATGGCAGCTGTATTCATGCAGTGGTGAAAAAAATCGTGCTGGGTATATATAGATATATATATAGATAGATAGATAGATCTCTTGCTAATTCGCAGTTAGCTTCCAAAGAAGTAGGTTTTGTTGTTATATGAAAAGATCCTCAACTTTGAGTAGTTTAATAAAAAAATATGTTTATTTAATATCCAATGATTGATGGACTGGTTTAAGAATATATTCTTAAATGACTGATAATTCCAGCTTTCCATATTTCTACTGTTAATAACATAATTTTGTAATTTAAAAACTCACCTCTGCGGTGGTCATCGCTGGGCTTGGTCGTAATGTTCTATTTTCTTTCTCAAACGGGCACGAAAAAGTCCAGCACTCCTTGTCTTCAAATGAAATTGCCTCGCTGTTCCCATTAAATTTGACGGAAAAACTTTGATTAATTTTGAAGTAAACCCCTGTCCGAACATCACCTTAAGGGGACTAACCAATCAGTAAACAAATATATATTTAAAATATGTGTCATGTACTTTACTTGAATTGCTACTAACTTTAATCAAAAAGTTCCATCGTGGCCTTTAAACTGTGACTAGACCAAGGTCTCTTGAAAATATTCTGCAAAAAAAAAGCACACGTTTTTTCAAGGCAAAAAAAAATCTGCCTCCTCAAAGTTTTCCGTGCCTTCAGTTTCACTTCATCAGGACAGCGGTAAACGTCATTCTCTACTATGGCTTGCTAGCAAGTTTCTGTTTAGATTTTAGTTGCGTTGATTTAAATCCATGAAGCGAGACATATTTTCACTGTTTTATGTATGGTTCTGTCAGTCAGTTTGACTACTATTACATAGGCCTATAACACATTAAATTAAAACTAGCTATGCTGATTGATTGTGAATGTAAGTGATACTGATTGGTAACGTTATCTGTACCAAGATAAAAGGCGACCTAGTTGTTGTATTCTTGACTGTAGCGGGGTAATTTTATATAGGCCTATCAAGGCAATTAAGAATATATTAATGATCCTGGTGGATTTGAAAAACTTTTTATATTTAAAATACTTCTGCTAATGAAGAACTATGCATGATAATAGTTTGAGGTATCATATCAATTGCCGTGAGAAAATCTGGATCTTTCCTTTCATCTTTTGTTTTCCTGTATTTATGTCAACCAAAGTGTTGGTTTCTTTAAAGATTGCTTTGAGTGGCATGTCTAGTATTTGTGACCACTGATGCGTGCATGAAAAAGCAGTGCATCAAGAAAACAAGAAAACCTATTTATTAGTCAGATGGTTTGTCTTGTTTAGGTTTGCTGAACAGACGGCAGAAATGACCAGATTGGCTACTCGTATGGAATTAGACAGCAAAAAATTCAAGATCAATACAATACAAGATCATCATCGTCTTTATAAATTAAATATAGGCCTATAATATAGGAGTTTGTTGGGTAGAGAGTGGTGACTTTTGCAAGCACGAATAAGCGATAACTGTGGGGGAGGCAAGGAAATTGATAGTATTTCAACGAGAGAACATGCCTGTTAATTGCAGCTTTATAGGCTAAATAAGCAGATTTTGTACAAATAATATTGAGCAATAATCTTGCAATGGGATCTATATTTTACGGAGATAGTTCTAACTGAAATGTATTTTCGACACGGTGATTATCTGGCACTGATTATGCGTTTACAAATGCAATTGCAAGCAGTAGGCTATCATTTGGAGCCGTAGAATTTTTGTTGTTTAGGACCGCGTCCTGAAAAAGCTTAGACGATGACACGTTCGCGGTTTTCAGAGTACACGTTTTTAATATTGTAGCCTTAAGTTGGGTTAACGACCATATAACTGTAAAGGCAGTGAGTTTTTCAAAGTATTTGTAGCAACATATCCAATATTTCTCCCACGATAAAGAAGCAAACTAATGTCTAAGTTGGCCATAGGAGGTTTGAGCTTTTTGAAGAGCGCTTGGCTACACGGAAGTATCAACTCAGTAAAATTAAAAACCTTTTTTCAACATTAAGATTGTCACAAAAACTGAAAGTTTATGAATTTGTTTTTATTAATAAATGTTTAATAATTAACACAAATGTGGAGCATTCGCTGTTTAATCACTTGATTTAAAAAAAAAAAAAGAAAACGCGTCTGTCCTGCCTAACGTTTATGTACATGGCGGATACACTGCAGGCATTTTTACATGACTTGTATGACAGTGATCTGTCGTCTATAGCTCTGTTTCCAAATGCTGAATTAGCCCTGGAATATTTCTAACTATTGATAGCAATAATAGTAATTATTTAATTGTTAATGTTTTTATTTTTAAATAAATATTTCTTTAAAAACACTTCCATTGCGCACGTGTGTGAGTGGAAGAGAGACAGAAGGAAGACAATTTGTTAGCGCTGAGTCACACAAAAGTCTAGATAAACTTTTTATTTTAAATATTGGTTTGTGACACAATATGCCCCTATTTTAATTTGAAATCACTTGCATCCGGGCCTTTACATGCTCGAGGTGAGACGCCCGCTGCCTTTTGAAAATCAAAGCTGCAAGTTGTTGGATTTGCTTGCAATGCGCATCAGCCTCGTTACTTTTCCCTCCACAAACTGTGATCTGGGTGCGGTCTTGTTTTAATAGAAAATCCCCTTTAAGCAGGCACACTGGAAACAGGAATAAACAGACATCTTTGCTATTTTAAAATGTGATTTTGCAACATTGTTACGACCCTTCAGATCTAAGGCCTGTCTATGGACAGGAAGGGTCGAACACGGCCCAGAGAATGAGTGGTTAGGGGTGCAGGTGGACACACTGAGACAACCCAGGATATAAAATGAATATGTATTTATTAAGGGGGACCAAACAAAAGGGATACCACGGCTATACGAACGGTGCCAAATTGAAGAAACAAAAGAGCTAAGCTGCCTATAACACCCTTGCTGTCAAAACTACACGGGGTGGCCCTGCTCCTAAACTAATGTCGCTAACAGAGAAAACACTACGTGATGTAAAACGTAAACCCTCGGGTATCGAACCTAGCCGCGTGAAAATAAAGCACAGTTCCGTGTACTGGCAAAACTGGGATCAGAATTATAACCAAACAAAAACACAGCACCGTACTGGTACTGGTGAGTACTGGTTATACGGGGGAAAGGGGAAAGAACAAAATAAACGCTGTGTATAATACAGGATAAAATTTAAAAAAGAGGGGGGGTGGGGCAGGTAACGAACAAACTAAACACTGTAAAGTATACAGGCTAAAAAAGGGCTATGGGAAAACCTAACGGAAAGCTGTATCTATAATACAAGGACAAACGAAGGATCGAAAAAGGGAATCTAACCAACTGAATATCTGGGTTAGCACTCGCTAACGAACAGACAAATGACACAGGGAATAAACCCTCTACTAAATGAACAGAACACACGGAAGACAGAACACCAAAAGGATATACCTTATCTAATTGAGGGCGAGCTAAACACGAACACCAATACCAATACAAACACAGGATCAGAAACCAATCTCGCTCTAACGAGGCTGCTGGGGAGAAGGGTTTAAAAGTAGACGGATCGTCTTCTGATTGGTCCGCCAACAGATGGCTGATGTCCATTCTCTCTTGGACATAGCCTATTGTCCGGTGACTATTTCATTTATCGGCTTTTGAAAAGCCGGCTATTGTCGGCTAACAGAACCTCTGTCACTCAATAAAATCGAGTAGAACGTAAAAACATATATTTTTTTGTGGTTTTTGTTTCACACAACTATCTGGCGACCCCCAGAAATGATCTTGCGACCCCCGTCATAGTCACCTAAGTCATAGTGACAATTAACACAAATCACCCTACAGTACACAACACACATTTAGTTTGCTAGCTAACTACGTTATCTGTTGATGTTAGCTACGTAGGCTATAGATTTAACTATTTTTGTTTGTACAGAGCAAGTTAGCAAGATTCCTGGTCTGTATACCCAGAACAGCTGACTGTGTCTTTCATATTACTGAACAATCATGTTACGTGTTTAATTTGATACAGGTACAATAACGTTAGATCACAGCAGGCAATGCACCTGCGGCTGCGACAGACATTATGCTCCAACAAGCTCTTTCTCCTCTGTCCAAGGCTCTAAGCACTGCGTTTACTTCCAAAATTCACTCCAGCTATCACATCGCTGCATGTTTAGGCAGGGCAAAAGCGATGAGAAGCTGATGCGAAACACCAATAGAAACTCTATGTCTCATCCAGTTGGAACATAAGGGATTTAACTCTTTGTAGAGCCGATGAAAATTATGTTTTATTTAAAACGCATATGCAATATTATCAAAAAAAATGGTAGAGAACATTTTAAGTAATCAGAAAACTGGTGGGGACATGTCCCTACCATCCCTACCATAAATTACGCCCATGGCCACAAGGTTCGGTTTTAGGTCCTACATTATTTACACTTTATATTAATGATATACAGTATGTCCCTCTTTAAAAGACTGTAAAGTACATTTCTATGCAGATGTTACCATTCTTTTTTCCTGTGCTCTGTCCAAGGAACAGGCAATGTCAAACCTGACAAGGGCATTTAATTATGTACAGAAATCCCTTAGAAATCTAAGATTAGTCCTTAATGAGTCAAAGACTCTAAATATATGCTTTTCTCAAGGGCCAAAAAGTTAGATTTTAAAGCATATAACATTTGCTCCCATAATGGGGCCAAAATTGAGCGTGTTGCAGTTTACAAATGCTTGGGAATTTCACTAGATGAAAAGTTATCATTTAAGACGCATGTGCTTGAACTCACAAAGAAGGTGAGGGCCAGACTTGGAGCTCTATATAGAATAAGATCATGCTTTTCACTTGAAAACAGAAAAACAATTG
Source organism: Galaxias olidus (assembly GCA_026901105.3). Classification (NCBI taxonomy): domain Eukaryota; kingdom Metazoa; phylum Chordata; class Actinopteri; order Galaxiiformes; family Galaxiidae; genus Galaxias; species Galaxias olidus. The sequence continues at coordinate 71,278 of JAPMUY010003158.1, forward strand.
TAAAATCTATTCTCTTGTCAGTTATGGATTATTCTGAATATGCATGCAGCCCCAACTATTTTAAAGTCCCTTGATGCAGTTTACCACAGTGCTTTGCGTTTTGTAACTGGGGATAGTTTTAGAACTCATCATTGTACACTGTATACACAAAAAATGGTCTTCTCTTAGTGATAGGAGAGAAAAACATTATCTTTTTTGTTTACAAGGCATTGCTTGGCAAGTTACCTTTTTTACCTTACTTCATTATTAACCCTCTGAACCCCAAGCCATTTCTGGGAGTTTTTTGCTCCTGTCACATCTTTGCTGACTGTGGGCTTATTATCCACTGCACATGCAAGTCCTGCACCTCTATGGAAACAGTACAATCATGGCCAGAAGATAGGCAAATTTTTCTTAAATTTTTTAAAGACAACATGCATTTTTGATCCTGTCGCCGGGTTTGGGGTTCTGAGGGCTAAAACACAAATCCAGTAGTCAAAGGACACGCTCACAGGACTATATCACCCTTGAAAGCCCCAAAGTGAAAACAAAATTTATTTATTTTTTTGCTTATTTTTTTTTTTGTGTAATTTATATATTCTGCCTTTAAACAGGGCACTGCTGGAAAAGAGACCTGGTTCCTATACTACGAACAGATGTTAAACTACTCTGATCTAACTCGAGGTTAACAAGGAAGCTTAGAGTTGACAAACTCTGATTATCCAAATGGGTGTTAAACGATACTACAACGGTGATTAAGATTTGTGTTAGTTATGTTGGTGTTAACTCCATGGAGTTTGTGCGCGTTCACATAAAAGGGGTGCGTTTGGCAACGTAAGCAGATATTTTGACCAATGGCTCATGCTCCGTCCGTATTTTTTAACCCCGGAAGGCAGCACGTTGATAATGTCAAAATATAACTAGTTTAAATAAATGTGAATGGCTAAATCTTGGCAGCGCATTGCCGAGAGTAAAGTCGTAACAGTATTCTTGTCATGTGCGCATGTTTCTGCGACAACGGTCAATTTTACTCTCCCAAATTTAAATAACATAACCTCTATGATTTAAAATTTTAACCAATGTGTCCTATTTTGCATTACGAACACTTGTTTAATTTGTTATTTAAATGAAATGAAAGGATACATAAAATAATATATCTAAGATGTGAAAACAATTAGTATTAGGCTATTAAATGAAAGCCTACACATGGCACAAAGGCTGTATGAATGCAATGACATTCTAACGATCATATCAGCTGCAAGCACAGCGGAAAGCGCATTTGAGATTAGGCCTATAGGCTGTAATACTTTTTATATTAACTGTTTCTAGTTAGAAAATAGACTTTTTGGACGCTAACTTTGAATTGGCAAGAGCTTTATAGCCTGTGTATTAACACTTAGGCTATATGTTGTAAAACCACAGGTTAATTTTGAATGATCTACATGACTGCCGACAAAAACTTTATATTTGTGTCCACTCCAGCAGTTTTACAACGCTGTACGCAGCGTAATTTTCCCGACTACAGCGTTATAGAGCGCTTAACATCGAGTTAACCACGAACATAAACAGCTCGGAGCAGTTTAGAGATGCAGCAAAAATTACCATGACAGCATACCTTGGGTAAAACTTACCCACCTTTTATAGTATGGTTTAATTACTCCCAATGTCACCAAGTTACTCCCGAACTTACCGGGGTAAGTCAGTTACCTCGCTTCAGTGTATAGGCCTCTGATCTCAGGCGGTTAACCCTGTACATTTAAGTAGAATCTGACAATAAAACACATGCATAAATGTAATGAAAACAAATACTTTTTTTTTGCGTAGTAAGTGAGATTTACTCCTAACTGTCAGTCAGTATGAAATGTAAATTCAAGAAATAAATTAAATGTCTTGGGACTTCCGACTTTTGGAATATATAGCATAACGCCAGGTTGGGGTCTAGCTCAGTATCGGTCCCTTCTCGACAAAAAAAAAAAACGGTTTTGATGGATTTTTAAGTTTCAATGCCATAAGCTATTCCCTTTTTTGTCTCATAGTCAGGACAGTAGGCATAGCATAGCCTACTCTAGTTGAGGCTATGTTTTCTAGTAACAGTAGTGCTACTAGTAGTACTGGGTCAAGACAGCCGGAAACAGAAAACCGGCAAGCGGAAGTAGTCATCTGTCATGTCAGCGCCCATAGGCTTCTGAAGAAACAGGTGAATACTGAGCCTATGCTGACTGAAATTAACAAATGACTTGAACACAACTGTTGTTGTGCATGCCCGACCAAAATTAACGAATAACTCTCTGAGGTTACTCGTTAGTCCCGAGTAATTTTAAAGATTCGTTCAAAATGAATGAATCGTTCATGAACGACATCACTATCGTTTACCCGACACGGATGACGTGTGCGGGTTAAGTGTCGCTGTACTTCGAAATCTGAGAATGTGCAATGTTTTCTCTGTGGAGGAGCGCATGATTTTTCCATTTCATTTGGTGAGGAAATTATTTTAAGTTCTGTATATTGTATGAGCATTTCCAATTGAAAGATAATTATATCTACAATATATAGATATATAGATATACAGTATATTATGTGTAGTTCTGTTAATCTCTAATACAACTAGAAATGCATTTCCACAAGAAAATGTGGATATGATTGCACTTCCACCATCAGCGACCAGGCAGTGCGGCAGCCTGCCCCCTAAAATAACCCCTGCAGCACTAACTACTGTGTCCTTGTGTGTTGGTGGACAGCGCGGAACTGAATGCAATTGTAAACGCCCACTCAGGGTTGGGGACAGTTGCAACATCTGACTTCTTACATTCATATACATATTGTGAACTATGTCATCTGTAGTCATCTTTAAAATGTATGGGTAATTGGAAGTCAGATGTAAGTTTAATATACAGTGCTGTGAAAAAGTATTTGCCCCCTTACAGACACTTATTGTTTTTGCACATTTGTCACACTTAAATGTTTCAGATTATCAAACTAATTTTAATATCAGACAAAGATAACCTGAGTCAATACAAAAAGCTGTTTTTAAATGATGAATTCATTTATTAAGGGAAAAAAGCTATCCAAACCAACCTAGCCCTATGTGAAAAAGTCATTGCCCCCCCTTGTTAAATCATGAATTAACTGTGATAAACCAAATTTTTTGGAAAGCTGAGTTCAATTTCACTAGCGACACCCAGGCCTGATTACTGCCAGAACTGTAGAATCAAGAAATCACTTAAATAGAACCTGTCTGACAACATGAAGTAGGCTAAAAGATCTCAAAAAGCAACAACACATCATGCCCCGATCTGAAGAAGAACAAGAACAGATGAGAAACAAAGACATTGACATCTATCAGTCTGGAAAGGGTTACAAAGCCATTTCTAAGGCTTTGGGACTCCAGCGAACCACAGTGAGAGCCATTATCCACAAATGGAGAAAACATGGAACAGTGGTGAACCTTCCCAGGAGTGGCCGGCCTACCAAAATTACTCCAAGAGCGCATCGACGACTCCTCCAGGAGGTCACAAAAGAACCCAGAACAACATCTAAAGCACCGCAGGCCTCACTTGCCTCAGTTAAGGTCAGTGTTCATGATTCAACAATAAAAAAGAGACTGGGCAAACATGGTATCCATGGGAGAGTTCCAAGGCGAAAACCACTGCTGACCAAAAAGAATTAAAAGGCCCGTCTCACATTTGCCAAAAAACATCTTGATGATCCCCAAGACTTGGGAAAATATTCTGTGGACTAACAAGACAAAAGTGGAACATTTTGGAAGGTGTGCGTCCCGTTACATCTGGCGTAAAACTAAAACAGCATTTCAGAAAAAGAACATCATCATCATCATCATCATCGTCATCCGCTTTGTCCGGGGTCGGGTCGCGGAGGTAGCAGCTCAAGCAGGGCATCCCAAACTTCCCTTTCCCGGGCCACATTAACCAGCTCTGACTGGGGGATTCCAAGGCGTTCCCAGGCCAGTGTGGAGATATAATCCCTCCACCTGGTCCTAGGTCTGCCCCGCGGCTTCCGCCCAGCTGGACGTGCCTGGAACACCTCCTTAGGGAGGCGGCCAGGTGGCATCCTTACTAGATGCCCGAACCACCTCAACTGGCTCCTTTCTACGCAAAGAAGCAGCGGCTCTACTCCGAGTCCCTCACGAATGGCTGAACTTCTCACCCTATCCCTAAGGGAGATGCCAGCCACCCTCCGGAGGAAACTCATTTCCGCCGCTTGTATCCGCGATCTCGTTCTTTTGGTCATGACCCACCCTTCATGACCATAGGTGAGAGTAGGAACGAAGATAGACCGGTAGATTGAGAGCTTTGCCTTCTGGCTCAGCTCTCTCTTCGTCACAACGGTGCGATAGAGCGACTGCAACACCATACCCGCTGCTCCAATTCTCCGGCCCATCTCTCGTTCCATTTTACCCTCACTCGAGAACAAGACCCCAAGATACTTGAACTCCTTCACTTGGGGTAAAGACTCATTCCCTACCTGGAGTAGACAATCCATCGGTTTCCTGCTGAGAACCATGGCCTCAGATTTGGAGGTGCTGATCCTCATCCCAGCCGCCTGCGAACCGATCCAATGAGTGCTGCAGGTCGCAGACTGATGATGCCATCAGGACCACATCATCTGCAAAAAGCAGTGATGCAATCCTCTGCCCACCAACCCGCAGCCCCTCCCCGCGGCTACGCCGTGAGATCCTGTCCATGAATACCACAAACAGGATAGGTGACAAAGCGCAGCCTTGGAGGAGGCCAACCCTCACCGGAAACGAGTCCGACTTACTGCCGCAGACCCGGACACAGCTCTCGCTTTGGGAGTACAGAGATTGGATGGCTCTGAGTAGAGACCCCCTCACCCCATACTCGCGCAGCACCTCCCACAGTATCTCCCGGGGAACCCGATCATACGCCTTCTCCAAATCCACAAAACACGTGTAGACCGGATTGGCATACTCCCAGGCCCCCTCCAGGATCCTTGCGAGAGTGAAGAGCTGGTCCGTTGTTCCACGACCAGGACGGAATCCGCATTGTTCCTCCTCAACCTGAGGTTCGACTATCGGCCGAACCCTCCTTTCCAGCACCTTGGAGTAGACTTTACCAGGGAGGCTGAGAAGTGTGATACCCCTGTAATTGGCACACACCCTCTGGTCCCCCTTTTTAAAAAGGGGAACCACCACCCCAGTCTGCCACTCCTTTGGCACTGTCCCAGACTTCCACGCAATGTTGATAAGACGTGTCGTCCATGACAGTCCCTCAACACCCAGAGTCTTCAGCATTTCTGGGCGGATCTCATCAACCCCTGGGGCTTTGCCACTGTGGAGTTGTTTGACTACCTCAGTGACCTCCGCCAGGGAGATTGATGCTGATCCCCCATCATCCTCCAGCCCTGTCTCTACTATGTAGGGTGAGTTTGTCGGGTTCAGGAGTTCCTCAAAGTGCTCCTTCCACCTCCCAATCACCTTGTCAGTTGAGGTCAACAACGTCCCATCCTTACTGTATACAGCTTGAATGGTTCCCTGCTTTCCCCTCCTGAGGTGTCGGATGGTCTTCCAGAACCGCTTTGGCGCCAGCCGAAAGTCCTTCTCCATGGTTTCTCCGAACTCCTCCCACACCCGCTGCTTTGCTTCTGCCACAGCCGAGGCTGCAGTCCTTCGGGCCTGTCGGTACCTTGCAACTGCCTCCAAACTGCCAAAGAACATCATACCGACAGTCAAACATGGTGGTGGTAGTGTGATGGTCTGGGGCTGCTTTGCTGCAGAACCTGGGCAATGTAATTGATGGAACCATGAATTCTGCTCTCTACCAGAAAATCCTGAAGAAGAATGTCCGGCTATCAGTTCGTGACCTTAAGCCCAAGCGCACTTGGGTTATGCAGCAGGATAGGGATCCGAAGCACACGAGCAAGTCCACCTCTGAATGGCTCAGAAAAACCAAATGAAGGTTTTGGAGTGGCCTAGTCAAAGTCCGGACTTAAATCCGATTGAGATGCTGTGGCATGACCTTAAACAGGCCGTTCACGTTCGAAAACCTTCCAATGTGGCTGAATTAAAACAATTCTGCAAAGAAGAGTGGGCCAAAATTCCTCCACAGCGATGTGAAAGACTCATTGCCAGTTATCACAAACGCTTGATTGCAGTTGTTGCCGCCAAGGGTGGCACAACCAGTTATTAGGTTTAGGGGGCAATTACTTTTCCACATAGGGCCAGGTTGGTTTGGATAGCTTTTTTTCCCTTAATAAATGAAATCATCATTTAAAAACTGCATTTTGTATTCCCTCAGGTTGTCTTTGTCTGATATTAATATTTGTTTGATGATCTGAAAAATGTAAGTGTGACAAAGAAACAAAAACATAAGAAATCTGTAAGGGGGCCAATGCTTTTTCACTGCACTGTATACAAGTTTGGCTGGTCTACAGTGCATCCGTAAAGTATTCATACCCCTTCACTTTTTCCAAATTTTATTATGTTACAGCCTAATTCCAAAATGGTTTAAATTTAAAAAATCGACTCAACATTCTACACACAATACCGCATAATGACAAAGTGAATAAAGATTTTTTGAATTTTTTGCAAATGTATTAAAAATAAAATATCACATGTACATGAGTATTCACACCCTTTACTCAATACTTTGTTGATGCACCTTTGGCAGCAATTACAGCCTCAAGTCTTCTTGAGTATGATGCTACAAGCTTGCCACACCTATTTTGGGGCAGTTTCTCCCATTCTTCTTTGCAGATCTTCTCAAGCTCCATCAGGTTGGAGTGGGAGCATCGGTGCACAGCCATTTTCAGATCTCTCCAAAGATGTTCAATCGGGTTCAAGTCTGGGCTCTGGCTGGGCCACTCAAGGACATTCACAGACTTGTCCCGAAGCCACTCCGTTGTTATCTTGGCTGTGTGCTTAGGGTCGTTGTCCTGTTGGAAGGTGAACCTTCACCCCAGTCTGAGGTCCAGAGCGCTCTGGAGCAGGTTTTCATCAAGGATCTCTCCGTACATTGCTGCATTCATCTTTCCCTTGATCCTGACTAGTCTCCCAGTTCCTGCCGCTGAAAAACACCCCCACAGCATGATGCTGCCACCACCATGCTTCACTGTAGGGATGGTATTGGCCAGGTGATGAGCAGTGCCTGGTTTCCTCCAGACATGACGCTTGGCATTCAGGCCAAAGAGTTCAATCTTTGTTTCATCAGACCAGAGAATTTTGTTTCTCATGGTCTGAGAGTCATTTAGGTGCCTTTTGACAAACTCCATGCGGGGGGTCATGTGCCTTTTACTGAGGAGTGGCTTCCGTCTGGCCACTCTACCATAAAGGCCTGATTGGTGGAGTGCTGCAGAGATGGTTGTCCTTCTGGAAGGTTTTCCCATCTCCACAGAGGAACACTGGAGCTCTGTCAGAGTGACCATTGGGTTCTTGGTCACCTCCCTGACCAAGGCCCTTCTCCCCCGATTGCTCAGTTTGGCCAAACTTCTTCCATTTGCTAATGATGGAGACCGCTGTGGTCGTTGGGACCTTCAATGCTGCCTCGATACAATCCTGTCTCGGAGGTCTACAGACAATTCCTTGGACTTCATATTTTGGTTTGTGCTCTGACATGCACTCTTAACTCTGGGACCTTATATAAACAGGTGTGCGCCTTTCCAAATCATGTCCAATCAATGTAATTTACCACCGGTGGACTCCAATCAAGTTGTAGACACATCTCAAGGATGATCAGTGGAAACGGGATGGCCCTGAGCTCAATTTCGAGTGTCACAGCAAAGGGTGTGGATACTTATGTACATGTGATATTAATTTTTTTTATTTTTAATACATTTGCAAAAATTTATAAAAAACTTTTATCACTTGGTCATTATGCGGTATTGTATGTAGAATGTTGAGAAAATGTTTTAATTTAATCCATTTTGGAATTAGGCTGTAACACAATAAAATGTGGAAGAAGTGAAGGGGTATGAATACTTTCCGGATGCACTGTATGTATACAATCAGAGCACTGCCATACTACGATGATTTTACATGACGTCATTATTTGTCCCACTTTCCTCATTGCTGGTTTAACTTGCATACAGTTCAATGCATTTAGTTTTTTCCCTAATACTTTTTTGTCCAGCTCTGTTAACGTTAGTGACTAATGTTCGTTTTTGAAATACCAACATTTGACTAGGAAGACACGTTTCAGTGCAAGTTATGTCAGTATGTAATTGAAATCAGTACATAAATATAACAATACGTTTAACCAACTAGTATTTCTGGTGCCGACTAGCAATGGCAGCAACGTTTAACCGACTAGTCGACTAGTCGCGCACATCCCTAGTGTACACTGTCATCTAGTGACCGCAATAAAATGTTTGTTAACATACATGTAAACATTTTATTGTGGTCACTAGATGGCAGTAAACACAAGGGTATTATTCATCTTTGTCCTTCATTCCAGCTCCCCTCAAGGCTTACCCTCTTCCCATTGATTGTCTATGGGCAAATTAAGGGTGTAAAAGAGGCAATTAAAAAATAACTAGTGGACAGATTAATTGGCTGTGTACAAGCGCAGTCCGTGTCTTACGACACAATCACATAATAACCGGACGGAGTCATTCATTGATGCAGCTAACTGGTGTTAGGCGTAGCCAAGACAGTCAGTATAACAACTTGCAAATACATAACATCAATGCTAGATGGTGGTATATGCCCGTGAAAACTCCCTCCCAGTCAAAACCCTCTCCCCAGTCATTTCAATGGAGCCAAAAACCGATTAAAAACAATAATTATAAATATAACACGTGAACCGATCACTTAGCTGTATACATGCGCACTGGACTGCAATACCCATGACATGTGGGCACTGGACTCATTTTATCGATTGAGTAAAAACTGCGGCCGTAGTTAATGTGCCAAAAATAGGCCTAATAATAATGACTTTGCGAGAACACTACATGATTGCGTCATGCTGACGCACAGGGTCACGGGGGGGGGGGGGCTGAAGCCTATCCCAGCGGACACAGGGCGAGAGGCGGGGAACACCCTGGACAGGTCGCCAGTCTATCACAGGGCCACATAATTATACATTGTTTAAATATTTGTATTATTGGCCACTTATTTTATTCTCCATGGCACTGTTTTGTTTAAAACACGTCAGGTTTTCTTTGTTAGTCTGGAACACTTGATGGCGAGCTGCCCAAGACATGGTCCACTTTGATGCCTTTTTTATCGTTTGTACAAAAAGCCACCTTTTTGTCAAATCTCTGTTGGAAGGACACCAGTCAGAAACCATCTCCTGCTGCACACTCCAGTGTGGTAGGACTGTAACAATACACAGACACCTTTGTGGTGTGGTCACTAACATGGGATTCATTGTGTGCTTACTGATGTTGTATTTGTAAATTGTTGTGATTTTGAATTTGTTATTTTGCATTGATACCTCTTTTGAAAACTGCTGTACTTGAATGCATGTGTGTGTATATATATATATTTTTTACTGGTATTCAGGCAGCTATAGATAAGTGCACCCAGTAAGGTATTAACACTATAGTTAAAATACTATGTGATACCATGTGTGCTCCTCTTGGAATATGGCATAATGGATATTATAACATCCTATCCTGTGTATATTGAAATGCTTTATATCTTACACAAAGACAAGCACAGGTTATATTGTGTTGTATTATTGATTGTCGTGAGACATCTGTTTGAGTCTGTTAAGGCTAGACACGGTGAATAGGGTAAAAAAAAAAGAAAAATAGATATCTCCATGAAACCTCCCCAATAGATTACTTACATTAAATCAATACTTTTTTGTATGACAATTTTTCAGAAATTTTATGTTTCAATATGCAAATTATGCATTATCAATGAAATATGCGCAAATTTGCATACATTTTCAGAAAAAAAATCTGAACATTGTATAAAGCCAGGTTCGTAATTATTGTTTCATTTCGTTGACATATTAGAGGCAAAGGCTTTTACAGAAGGATTTTTCGATATCTCTTTTCTTCACTCCATAAATCAGAAAATACTGCAAACAGCCATAAATATTAGTTTACGCATGTTTTTAGTAATAAAATGTTATATAAATCAGGATATGAATATTAGATGTACAAACCCTTCTGTTAACGCCGTCAGAATATAGATAGGAATACAACTGGAAAGTTTTGTGTATGTACAGTACATGAATAGGCCTATTGTAAATTTGTCTTTGGTGTGTTCACACATATCCAGCGTGTACTCAAATGATGCTCCAGAATCAGTGTGGAGTAAGTTTTCATGCATTGTAAACGGGGTCAGAGGAATATCTTACCCGAAGAAACCATCTCATGTATGGGAGCTAGAGACAGATAGCAGAAAATTGAAAATATAAATACAAATAAAAAAGGACTGAGGGTTAGAGAGATAGCTAAGGGCAGAGGGGGTTGGATAGGTCTATGTATACATTAGATAAGTCTAATGTATCGATTAAATAAACAAAATCTTTAGCTAACATGTCGGACTGCAGATTTTGCTCCCAAAACTGACTAAGAATTTACAAATTATTAACATATTCAGTTAACAATATCGATGACTTCAGCTAAAATAAACTTTCATGCCTACAAATGATTGAAGTTGGTAACTTAGTTAACTCGGCTAATACCACGTTGGAGATAATGCGTGGTGCAACTAAAAACGTTGAAATCACGAGATATATGCAATAAATTGATATCAACCCTAAGCGAGTTTCTATAAACAACCCATAATAATATTACGGGACTGCTGAGCAACAATCATTTTAATGAATACATTTTTAGGAATCTGGTGGTGAGTTGGGTCAGGTGGCGGGGGAAGCCTCTGGACAGACCTGGTAAGCCCAAGCGTGTAGTGCGGGTGAACTGGGAACGTCTGGAGGAGTCCCCGGTCCGGGAGGCCTTCAACTCACACCTCCGCGGGGCTTCTCTGGCATCTATGTGGGAGGCTGGGGGCATTGAACCGGAGTGGGCGATGTTCAAAGCCTCCATTGCTAAAGCTGCGTCTGAGAGTTGTGGTCTCAAAGTCTTAGGTGCCTCAAGGGGCGGTAATTCCTGGTGGACACCGGTGGTCAAGCCGTCCGAAATTCCGGGACATGCTGTCCCGGGCGACTCCGGAGGCAGTTGCAAGGTACCGACAGGCCTGAAGGACTGCAGCCTCGGCCGTGGCAGAAGCAAAGCAGCGGGTGTGGGAGGAGTTCGGAGAAACCATGGAGAAGGACTTTCGGCTGGCGCCACAGCGGTTCTGGAAGACCATCCGACACCTCAGGAGGGGAAAGCAGGGAACCATTCAAGCTGTATACAGTAAGGATGGGACGTTGTTGACCTCAACTGACAAGGTGATTGGGAGGTGGAAGGAGCACTTTGAGGATCTCCTGAACCCGACAAACCCACCCTACATAGTAGAGACAGGGCTGGAGGATTATGGGGGATCAGCATGAATCTCCCTGGCGGAGGTCACTGAGGTAGTCAAACAACTCCACAGTGGCAAAGCCCCAGGGGTTGATGAGATCCGCCCAGAAATGCTGAAGGCTTTGGGTGTTGAGGGACTGTCATGGATGACACGTCTCATCAACATTGCGTGGAAGTCGGGGACAGTACGTAGTGGCAGACCGGGGTGGTGGTTCCCCTGTTCAAAAAGGGGGACCGGAGAGTGTGTGCCAACTACAGAGGCATCACATTACTCAGCCTCCCCGGGAAAGTATACTCCAGGGTGCTGGAAAGGAGGGTTCGACCGATAGTCGAACCTCGGATTGAGGAGGAACAATGCGGTTTCCGGCCTGGTCGTGGAACAACGGACCAACTTTTTACCCTCGCGAGGATCTTTGAGGGGGCCTGGGAGTATGCCAATCCGGTCTACACATGTTTTGTGGATTTGGAGAAGGCGTATGATCGGGTTCCCCGGGAGATACTGTGGGAGGTGCTGCGAGAGTATGGCAGAGCCATCCAATCTCTGTACTCCCAAAGCGAGAGCTGTGTCCGGGTCTGCGGCAGTAAGTCGGACTCGTTTCCGGTGAGGGTTGGCCTCCTCCAAGGCTGCGCTTTGTCACCTATCCTGTTTGTGGTATTCATGGTCAGGATCTCACGGCGTAGCCGCGGGGGAGGGGGGCTGCGGGTTGGTGGGCAGAGGATTGCATCACTGCTTTTTGCAGATGATGTGGTCCTGATGGCATCATCAGTCTGCGACCTGCAGCACTCATTGGATCGGTTCGCAGGCGGCTGGGATGAGGATCAGCACCTCCAAATCTGAGGCCATGGTTTTCAGCAGGAAACCGATGGATTGTCTACTCCAGGTAGGGAATGAGTCTTTACCCCAAGTGAAGGAGTTCAAGTATCTTGGGGTCTTGTTCTCGAGTGAGGGTAAAATGGAACGAGAGATGGGCCGGAGAATTGGAGCAGCGGGTGCGGTGTTGCAGTCGCTCTATCGCACCGTTGTGACGAAGAGAGAGTGCTCAATCTACCGGTCTATCTTCGTTCCTACTCTCACCTATGGTCATGAAGGGTGGGTCATGACCGAAAGAACGAGATCGCGGATACAAGCGGCGGAAATGAGTTTCCTCCGGAGGGTGGCTGGCATCTCCCTTAGGGATAGGGTGAGAAGTTCAGCCATTCGTGAGGGACTCGGAGTAGAGCCGCTGCTCCGGCGTAGAAAGGAGCCAGTTGAGGTGGTTCGGGCATCTAGTAAGGATGCCACCTGGCCGCCTCCCTAGGGAGGTGTTCCAGGCACGTCCAGCTGGGCGGAGGCCGCGGGCAGACCTAGGACCAGGTGGAGGGATTATATCTCCACAAACTTGGAATCCCCCAGTCAGAGCTTTAAGGAAAGGGAAGTTTGGGATGCCCTGCTTGAACTGCTACCTCCGCGACCCGACCCCGGACAAAGCGGATGACGATGATGATGATGATGATGATTTTTAGGAATTAGCATACCTCTATCTTGTGTAGCGTGTGTGGCTTCTTCTTTGTCTTCTTTTTGGTTCTTTATTGGCGGTTGACAAACCAGTTTAAGGTGAATTACCGCCACCAACTGGACGATAAGTATACTACAGGGGACTCGGGCTGTCTGGGCTCCAGGTCTGCATGCAGAAAACTGCTATGAGAAATCGTTACCAGCCAATGAGATAGCGTGTTTAGATGCAAACCCCCCCTTTGCACTTTCATGATTGGTTGCTGAAACAAAGGAAAATACCATATTTAGATTCGATAACGTTGTGCTTTAGGAAATGAGCTTTACAGGGATATGCAGAACTAAAAGATCGCTCAAACACGCTAACACTTGATAAAGTTACGCTACTCTTCCTGAGGCGGAGTCCACAAAATACTGTATAAAACACATAATTTAGTGTAGTTTGATATTTTTACAATATCAGTATTAAAGAAGACTTGCTATAGAAGCAAAACAACGAAAAGGAGGAGTGGATCTCAAAACGTCATTTTTGCCTACCATGTCTCGCCTTGTTGTTTATGGTACCATCTCATATATTCTACTTTATATATGAGTTAGCAAACATTTCCTATACTTTAACAGTGTGTTGGTCTCATTATTCACCCTTCTGCTCCAGAAGCAAACCTAAAACAGCCCAACCCTTTACTGTAGACATTTATTAAAAGTGCTACACTAGCAAGTAATTTTGTCTACTGAAGCTACATGGGCTGTAAATGTAAACGGTGCCAGAACTTCCACAAGGTGAACATATACAGAAATTCCTAGCTAATTAACGTCTTAAATACCTAGGTCTCTTTTTATGATCATTTTCAAACTGTCAAAAAAAATCTACAGAAGAGATAGAACCTATAATGCTGCTCGTCTCTGGCATTGTGAGATCAACTGGATCTTGCAAGCCTACTTTGTTTCAGTTTGTGGTAAAAGAAAGTTATATCTACTTTTTTTTATCTACCATCTATCTTTATATTCTTGACTCATGCTGTCTATATTTAGGCACCTGCTTGCTGAAGCTGCCCTTCAACAGCTGGACCTCAAGATGGCGGAGCAGGCATTTGTCCACTGTAAAGACTACCAAGGTATTGAATTTGTGAAGCGCCTTGGTAACCTGCACAGTGAGGATATGAAGCAGGCTGAAGTGGCCGCTTACTTCAGCAGGTTTGAGGAGGCAGAGAGAATGTACCTGGACATAGATCGCAGGTAAACATAGACTTCCATGAATGTCGTTTTTAAATAACTGTCTCTGCTTTGTATAGGTCCAAACCATTTTGAATTCACTTCACACATTTCAGTGGTGCAAAATTTGTTGAGACTTCAAATCACTAGGGTGTTTAATTCAACAGACACCATCTGAATGCTAATGAGTCGCTAATGTTATACAACTGCATTTTTAGAGACCTTGCCATAAGCCTTAGGATCAAGCTGGGGGACTGGTTTCGGGTTCTCCAGCTACTAAAAACCGGGTCAGGAGACTACGACGATGCATTGTTGGAACAAGCATACAACGCTATTGGAGACTACTTTGCAGACAGACAGAAATGGTAAGGTCGAAGGCCAATTTTTTTATAACTCAAACACCAACATTTTACACGACACACTATGGTTTGTATGAATCTGTACAAGTTTTTTGTCTATATACAGTGCTGTGCAAATGTTTTAGGCAGGTGTGAAAAAAATGCTTTAAAGTAAGAATGCTTTTCAAATATGTTAAATGTAAAAAAAACTTTTTTTTTAAATCTATGAATAAACTACAAAGTGAGTGAAAAGAAAATCTACATCAAATCAATATTTGGTGTGACCACCCTTTGCCTTCAAAACAGCATCCCCTGCCTAAAACTTGTGCACAGTACTGTATATACATGTATAGTATATATATTAGAGTTGGCAAAGTTAACGCGATATTAACGTGTTAACGCAAATATGTTTTAACGCAACTAATATTTTTTATGCACTTAACGCAGTCGTAAATTGGGTGGCAACTACTGTATAAAGCAATGGATAAAAAATATATTTTTTTTAATGGCAAGTTCAGCTTCAAAGCCCTGCCAGAAGGGTTTGTGAACAAGACCAAAGTGAAACTTTAATGATGTATGTGAATTGAGTTTTTATCGAAATATTTAGCTTGCAAGCCTTTATATTTCCCCATGTGAGGTTGGAGACAATTACATTAATGTTTTATTTTAGAAGTGTGAGTAATCTTTGATCTATACTGAAGTAATGGAAAATTTAGCTGACCAGTGTACCTGTTGTACGATGATGAGCGGACAATAGAACGCAGTATTTTTTGTCAGAACGCAGAAGGTACACTAGCGTGCACTAGAACGCTAGCGCCAGCCCACTGGAAATTAATTCAAAAGAATGTTGCCTGTTCAGTGCTAGAGTGAAGCTTGCGTTGTCAGTGAGTCTGTTTTTTAAGATACATCGTTTCTTGGGCTTGAAATCGTCAAGAGTGGTGATTTGAGCACATTGGCAAATGCTTGACCTTTGTTGTGCTGGTCTCTGGATTGTTTCAGTTCATTGTTTAGTGTCAATACTTAAAACTTAAAAAAAGGTTGGACACACGCCACATTGTGTGAGATACTTATGCTAGGGTTTCTGCATTTTTTTGGGGGTAATTGATTTCCAATATTATGCATTTGCATATATCATGGATATTTCCACTTCTTCACAGAAAATAACCATTTAAATAGAGAAATAGAAATGGGCAATTATCAAGTACAATTTTATTAACAAATACAGAGTTACACAGAGAAATTACTACAGTCAGTTCAGACATAGTAAGTTCGGATTTGTTGACAAGGTTGAAACGAGTATATTGGTCTAAACTAAATATATCATTCCATTAGTCAAGTGGGAACACGTGTTACCTCCCAGTATTGAAAATACAGGTATACATACAGGAACACAAACGCATCTCCCTATTTTGTTCAAGTTTCTATTTTGTTACACTTTCAGTGTCTCGGAAAGGTACATGCTATGTCTTTGGTGACCTGGATTTCACTCTGACCCTTCAATGGAACAACAGCTTAGACTAAAACATCCGTGAGGATACCCAAATTTACACATACAGCAAGCATTTTTTCTCCACTCCTGTGTTGATAAGAGTATTACAAACAATCAGTTGAAGGTTTCAATTGAAAATTGAAACAATTTCGGAAACTAAACCACTATCTTTTGTTTTCTATATTAGCGTCTTCAAAGTTTTTAAAACCCACTTTCTACTTAAATGTTCCTTTCTGTAGGGTTAACGCAGTGCAATACTATCTTCAAGGGCGCAGCCAAGAGAGATTGGCTGAATGCTACTACATGCTAGAAGATTATGATGCTCTGGAGAGGCTGGCAAACCTTCTGCCAGAGAATCACAAACTGTTACCGGTAAGCCTATCTTTCTCCTGTCCTTGCAGAATCTAAAAAAACTGGAGTGTTTGTTAATGCTTAGCTTGATATTCATATATTTACAATAGCTGTAGAAAGTTTGGACACACTTTCCCATTCACTTCAATGGTAAATTGCATTGCACCTACATTCTTACATATTTAGATACTACACCTTTGTTTATTAGGAAGAAAATCTATTAGATAATTCAAGTTGTTTTTGCAGATTGATTGGAGAAATGTACGTTATTGCTTCTAAAGCGTCTTCTCCGTGCGCCAAACAATTGCTGATTGGTTGAGCAGGGTAGGAAGCGAGTAGATGTTTGGTAATATTTTGGCTGTATCCAAAACAAATGAAAACAGACGACACAATGAAATGGAGCAGATAGGCTGTTCTTTTCAATAGCCTTCAAATCATATTAGTGGTTTTCTATGCACTTGGGCTATACATATACTATGAACAAGCTATGTATATAGGCTATATGTTACAACTGTTTTCTGTGTTGTTTGATATACTGTATGTGAATGTATAGTACAGCACTTTGGTCAGCTCTGCTTGTTTCAAACATGCTCTATAAATAAACTTGATTTGATTTAATTTGATATAACAATATATGAAAAGCAGTGAGCAAGCTTCGGTCTCTTTGTTTATACATTTGCGGGACATGAACGGAAGTTTCCACATCTGTGCTTTTTCTATGGTTTTCTGTACATTCTGGATTACTGAATGCAACACTGCACCTAGTGGGCCCGTTATACTTACGTGGAAGTATGTAAGCAAACTGCTGTGCGAACATTAGCGCACAATGCACGTTCATGTTCGCCGACGTGCCCACGCAGAAGTATAAACCAGGCTTTACTTGCAGACCCGGGTTGTGTGTGAACGGTGGCGACACAGGTCTTTCCCAGAACCAAAGTGCGGTCTGAATGGGTCCAACGAGGGTTGAACACATGTTCAGTGTAGGGCTCCAACAACGAATCGATTAAATCAATAAACATTTATTATACGTATTTTATTATCGATTTGCTGGGTCTATGTGGTCGCACGCTTTGTCACAAAGCTGGCTGTGTCAATTTTAGACAATAAAGTTATTCTCATCTATTTATTATTAGGTTTTTGCTTGTGATCTGGCTTGAATGGCGCGTGACTGCTGACTAACGTTCGTAGTAGAACAAAGGGATAGCTAATGTTAATCTAGCAAGCCAATTAACACTACCCGATCCAGCTTGAATGGCATATTGTTATTAAGTCAAATTTACTTCAGTATTGCATGACCAGTGCAATAAGCTGGCTAATGTCCGTGGTAGAGCAGAGGAACGATAGCTGACGTTAACTAGTAAGCTAATTAACAATGCCCGATCCAGCTTGAATGTTTAAGTCAATTTGCTTAAATGTTGCAAGACAAGTGCATTTAGTAGCTAGCTAGCGTCAGTGGTAGAGCAGAGGAGGGATAGCTAACATTCGTCTAGCAAGCTAATTAACATTACATGGTATAGATAATCACTTATTACAATTATGGTTATTTAATGATTAAGCTATTTCAAATAGTTTATTTGCTGAAATTAGATTGGAGTGAGATTGTGTACGTTTAGTCTGTTAAGACAGTCTGCAAAATACCTATTTTTGGTGCACTTAATTAAAAATTAAATACATATATAGCATGTATATTTTACACATGCTGTATAGCATGCATTGAGGTATGTTATCTGTGTTTATACTGTTAATTTGGAATAGATTTAGTTTTTATGGAAATATATATTTTTGGTGTTTTTATCCGATTCATCGATTAATCAAAGAAATAATGAACAGATTCATCGATTATCCAAATAGTCGTTAGTTGCAGCCTAATTCTTTTGAATTTGACTAGTGTAAAACCTGGGTTGTCTGTGTGAAAGGTGTATATATAAGTCTTCGAGGAGATAAGGTGTTGAGGAAACATCTAAAGCACAATAGCCTCAATGCTGCCTCCTCGGCAACATTCAACCTTGTTTGTTCAATAATGCATTTGAAAATAAGTCAACTTAGGCAAAAAATATCTCTCTGTACTAGGGCATTGGCCAGATGTTTGTCACTGTGGGCATGTGTGAGCAGACTGTGAACGCCTACCTTAAATGCAACCAGCCAAAGGCGGCGGTCGACGCGTGTGTTCATCTAAACCAGGTGAGCAATTGGCTGAATTCTAGTGTTCTCTTGCATCTGAGTATTTATCAAATCTCGCTTGATAGTCGTTCTACAGAGCAGCCATATGTTTGACATATTTGCAACATCTTGTGTGTTGTGTTGTGTTCATTATTCCCTAGTTTTATTTCACACAATTTTTCTTAGCATTTAAATGAACCTGTACTACAGTTCCGATTTGTATTTATTGTGGATGTTCCAAAATTGGAAATAGATGGATTGGAAACAGAGATGTTGGCTCTCAGTATTGTAGGAGAGGGATTGTGTTCTTGTTCATGTGTGAATCTGTTAGTGTACGTTGGCTACACTCGAAATGTTATATAAAATGTACAATGCTTGTGGAAGTGTTGTGATTTCCATTAAAATTGTTAAATTGTGTTTTATAAAGTGGAACAGAGCTGTGGAATTGGCCAAAAATCACAACATGAAAGAGATCAAATCACTTCTTGCCAAGTATGCATCACATTTGCTTGAGAAGAATAACACTTTGGAGACTGTGGAGTTGTATCGCAAAGCACACCACTTTCTTGATGCAGCCAAACTCATGTTTAAGGTAATTCATTACTTTTTAAATTCCATATTTATGACAGGAACGCAAACACGGAGGTAGGACTTTAATTTGCATTCCTTTTAGAAAAGCGCATAATCATTAAATTTAAGTTCCTTTCAAAGTAACTAAAAAGGAATAGTTAACTACTTTGGATGTTTTACCTTATGTCTTTAGAAGCTGTCCCGATTTGTCCAGATAGTTTTTGATCCTACGGGGGATAGCTTTGCGAGAGGTAGTAATGCGTGGATTGCAGTTATATCCTCGAGCACCGCAGTTCATCTGCAGATTGGGCAGGCCAATTCCTAAAAATTTACATTATGATTAATAGTGGATGGGTTGCAGGGGGGTGAATTAATACATTATTAAGGAAAGTTTGAAGGGATTAAAGATGTCATCATGTGTTCATTGTGGAAATAGGCATACCTGTTTTCATTTAAATTTTTCAAAAGTTAGATTTTTGACTTATACTGTATATCCTACTAAGAAATAATGGTGATTTGAGATCGGTTGCGGGTCTCTAAATCTGAGAAAATAATTCGTTCTGGTGGGTGCCACATAGATAATTTATGCGTACATAAGGATCCGTATGACGTCAGTCACTAGTGACAGGGTTCTTGAGTTAGAAGTCATACGAGCTGAGTTATCCCCGAAAGGTCTCCTTAATTCCTTAAAGCAACTATAGGCGAGCTAACAGGCGAGCTCATCGCTTTTGGTGTGCATTGTACGTTAATCTTCTGCAAAGTATGGTTTCGATATTTAACACAAATTTTGTCTGCCACCGTGCATGATCTCCCGCGAAACTGTGACAAATTGCTTTATGGCACAAAGAAGGTTCACTAAATCAGGAAGAGATGCCCATACTTGGAGTATAGTCGTTGATCGTGCTAGTAATATGCAGTGACCACGAGCATTCTGCATGTCTTCTTTGCGACGGTTGAGGAAAATAATTACACTAAGCAAACGGTAGGGGTCGCCAAAATCATCTCCTACAGATGAACTGCCTCTAGTAACTTTAATTACTCAATAATAGGTCAGATGCATGTAAAAACTATCTGGACGACTTGAAACAACTTTGGGAGACATGGAAATAAGGTTAAACATCAAAGTAACAAAAACCTTACACACAGTTTGTTTTAAGACTTTCTGCCTACATCGTCAGATTGCAGCTGAGGAGGCAAAAAAGAAAAACAGGCCGCTAAGGGTGAAGAAGCTCTATGTTCTGGCAGCTTTGCTTGTTGAAAACTTTCACAGCCAAGTAAAGAACTCGCAGCAAACTAAATACGAAGGAAAGAAATCAGAGGTAGGTCTTGACACCAGAAATTATTTTTTTTTATTATTTGTTTGTAGCAGCACCACATACACTTTAAATATTTAACCGTTAACATTTAAAACATTTGTATCTACAGGTAAGGTAATGTGTACATCAGATCAGGATTTTATTGGTTTTGTCTTGGGAGGTTATTCCTACCCATAAGCCAACATCCGGCTTCAGGGACTTTAGAAGCCTGAACTGGTTATTACTGGAGTACTTTCTAATCGAATTAAACCCTGTCAAGTTCAAAGAAGATGTAGAGTCAGGCTTCAGTCACAACAGTATTTATTTTTCGGACAGGTGCTTGTGTTTTCTGTGTGAAACAATGGAACCACCGTGACAGTTACTATATTTACAACTAAGCTAATTGAATATGATGATTATATTTCCCAAAAAACTAAATTATGCTGAGAAATGTCTCCTTCAGCCAGTGGTGGAGTATTAGTATTCCTTAGTTGATGTAATGAATTCCTTATAACCATTTTAACTGTGATAACTTCTCAATGTAGGCTACTTCTGCACTGGCCGGACTACTTGAAGAGGATGCAACCTCTTCAGACAATCATATTGTGGACAACGCTTGGCGTGGAGCAGAAGCATATCACTTTTTCCTGCTTGCTCAAAGACAACTGTATGAAGGCTACATGGAAAAGGCCATGAGGACAGGTAATAAATTGCTTAAGCCTTTTTTTCAATTCATACCGATGAAAAGAAACCCTTGTTTTGTTTGAATTATTTGTATTTAATATTTTATTGTTGTGAGGTTCTGGTCACAGACCGGGTACAGACACCGTAGCTCTGAGTTGGGAATTACCCTTTTATTCATGTCCTGGGCGCGCACACACACACACACACACACACACACACACACACACACACACACACACACACACACACACACACACACACACACACACACACACACACACACACAGTCCAGAGCTGTGTTGCTATTGCTGAGAGTGCTCTGTATGCAGTCCTCCTACTGAAACAAAACCGACTAGGGATGTTAACGATTAATCGATCATTTTAATTTTAAAATCGCCCAGGGTGCAACATCCTAGGCAGCAGATCGATGATCGACTTTGTTGTCGTATCGTCAGACCTGCGGCCGTATGTCTTGGACACTCGAGTAAAGAGAGGAGCTGAGCTGTCAACTGATTCTCACCTGGTGGTGAGTTGGATCAGATGGCGGGGGAGGCTGCCGGACAGACCTGGTAACCCCAAACGCGTAGTGAGGGTGAACTGGGAACGTCTGGCTGAGGCCCCTGTCAATGGGGTCTTTAAATCCCACCTCCGGAAGAACTTGTCGGGCATCCCGGGGGAGGTTGGGAACATTGAATCCGAGTGGGCCATGTTAAAAACCTCCATTGTGGAAGTGGCTGCTAGGAGTTGTGGTCAGAAGGTCGTTGGTGCCTGTCGTGGCGGCAACCAAAGAACCCGCTGGTGGACACCAGCGGTGAAGGAAGCCATCAGACTGAAGAAGGAGGCCTTTCAGGCTTGGTTGGACCAGGGGTCTCCTGAAGCAGCAGACGGGTACCAGGCGGCCCAAAGGGCTGCAGCTTCGGTAGTCAAAGAAGCAAAAACCCGGGTGTGGGAGGAGTTAGGGGAGGCTTTGGAGAAGGACTTTCGGTTGGCTTCAAGGAAGTTCTGGCAAACCGATAGACGGCTCAGGAAGAGAAAGTAGGGATTGGCCCAGGCTCCGTTAAGCAGGGGAGGAGAACTGCTGACCCGGACTGGGATATCGTCGGGCGGTGGAAGGAGCATTTTGAGGTACTCCTTAACCCCACCAACATGTCCTCTGTGGAGGGGGCAGAGTTCGAAGACTCGGGGGAAGCCTCATCCATATCCCTGGCAGAGGTCACTGAGGTAGTTAGCAAGCTCCCCAGTGGCATGGCGCCGGGTGTGGATGAGATTCGCCCCGAGATGCTGAAGGCTCTGGACATTGTTGGGCTGTCTTGGTTGACACGCCTCTTCGGTGTTGCATGGAGGTCAGGGACAGTTCCTTTGGAATGGTAGACCGGGGTGGTGGTTCCCATTTTTAAAAAAGGGGACCGGAGGGTGTGCTCCAATTATCGGGGTATCACACTTCTCAGCCTACCTGGGAAAGCTTATGCCAGGGTGCTGGAAACGAGGCTCCGACCGACTGTCGAACCTCAGATCCAGGAGGACCAATGCGGATTCCATCCTGGTCGTGGAACAGTGGACCAATTCTTTACCCTCGCGGGGCTGTTGGGGGGGTCATGGGAGTTTACCCATCCAGTCTACATGTGTTTTGTGGACTTGGTGAAGGCCAACGATTGTGTCCCCCGGGAGTCATGTGGGGGGTATTGTGGGAGTATGGGGTACTGGGGCCGTTGCTACGAGCCATTCGGTCCCTATATAACCGGAGTGAGAGTTGTCCGTATACTCGGCACAAAGTCAAATACGTTTTCAGTGGGTGTTGGACTCCGTCACGGCTGCCCCTTGTCACCGGTTCTGTTTGTGATTTTCATGAATAGAATCTCAAGGCGTAGCCGGGGGAAGGAGTGTGTCCAGTTTGGGGACCTCAGAATTGCTTCTCTTTCTCTGCTCTTTGCAGATGATGTGGTTCTGTTGGCTTCTTCAGACTGCGACCTTCAGCACGCACTGGAGCGGTTTGCAGCCGAGTGTGAAGCGGTCGGGATGAGAGTCAGCACCTTCAAGTCTGAGGCCATGGTTCTCTGCCGGAAAACGGTGCAGTGCTCTCTCCGGGTTGGGAGTTAGTTTCTGCCCCAAGCAAGGGAGTTTAAGTATCTCGGGATCTTGTACACGAGTGAGGGAAAAATGGAGCGTGAGATTGACAGGCGGATTGGTGCAGCATCAGCAGTAATGCAGGTGTTGTACCGGACCATCGTGGTGAAGAAGGAGCTGAGCTGAAAGGCGAAGCTCGTGATTTTCCAGTCGGTCTACGTTCCAACCCTCACGTATGGTCATGAGCCTTGGGTAGTGACCGAAAGAATAATGTCGCGAGTACAAGCGGCTGAAATGTGTTTCCTCCGTAGGGTGGCTGGGCTCAGCCTTAGGGATAGGGTAAAGAGCTCGGTCATCCGGAGGGAGCTCGGAGTAGAGACGCTGCTCCTTCGCGTCGAAAGGAGCCAAATGAGGTGGTTCGGGCATCTGATTGGGATGCCTCCTGGGCGCCTTCCGTTGGAGGTTGGAGACCCCGGGGTAGACCTAGAACACACTGGAGAGATTATATATCTCGGCTGGCCTGGGAACACCTCGGGATCCCCCAGGAGGAGCTGTAAAATATTGCTGGGGAGAAGGAAGTCTGGACTACCCTGCTTAGCCTGCTGCCTCCGCGACCCAGCCCCGGATAAGCGTTGGAAAATGGATGGATGGATGGATTTTAATTTTCATTAAGAATTTAGTCAATCAAGTTTCAAATTAAGCGATTAAATTGAACAGTTTGCGGCCTCGTCTTTTTGTTGTAATTCATTGTTGTATTTGTATCCCGTATATGTGTCCTGTGCCTTTAAGAAGCATTGTGTATGAGTGACATCCTCACATTGCTGCTAGGAGGCGCTAATTGCTTGTCATTAGAGCCAAAGACAATCTCTGCCTGAATTACATTGTGTTGATTAGTGTGTTGGAAGTACACATGCTAATTCAGTTTTAACCTACCTCCAGTGACTCAATACCCCCTTTCCACCAACACGAACCTAGAGCCAATTCCAATTCCGCCTGTGCAAGCGCCAGTTCGCCAGTGTAGAGTGGGCAGTCAAACCCATTGGTGGTTGCCGATGCTTCAGATACTTGCAGATACTGTTCACTCTCTTCTCAGCTTCTGTCTCCAGATGGGCAATCCTAAAGAGTCACATCAACATTACATTAAAATCATGGTCAGACACGAGGTGGGAGAGCAGGATAAAAAGCATAGAGCCAGTGAGATACCAGGCTGCACAAATCAGAGAAGCACTTTTGGAGGTGGGAGAAAACGCTACAGATCCAAACTTGAGGCCCAATCTTTGGCCGAAGAGGTGGGTTTGTACCATTTCTCCATATGTACTGTCGTGTGGTAGGACATCCTCAACAGTATACAACATGTAAGTAAGCTAATGCAGTCCCCTTCTGTGCAGCTTGACGTGGCACTTGATCTGTTAATGATAACCAAGGCATTCTTGGTCAGCTACAGAAAAACAGGCTGTGCTGCGGCACAGTCTACTGCAAAAGATGTGTGAAGAAATGAATGTAGAGGCAATGCTCAAACAAAAGAGGCTGATACACACAAAAAAGCAATTTGCCTATGAGTCCTCAGATGATCCCATCACAAATGCACTGGAAAAAAATGGAAACAGCCGTTTTCAATGTAGTTGTGGATGCTGCCATTGCATCACTTAAGGAGAGGTGAAGGACAGGTTTGGAGTGCTGGTCAACTTCACCAACTTGTCCAATGAGGAACTCACAGAACAGTGTGAAATGCTCAGCAACACCTTAAGCTGTGGCGAACAATCAGATGTAGATGGGAAGGATCTGGCCTCCAGGGAGGGAACTGGTGGTGGAGGGGGGGGGGGGGGGGGGTTTAGAAATCTTGCCTAGGGCGCAAAGAATGCCAGGGCTGGCCCTGAGTGCAACAATACAATTTTGGCAAATGTTTAAATAAAGTTTGTGGGGAAAATCATGTGTAAATTCATGCTGTATATTTCACTTTTTTTGTTGAGAAATAATTGATTATTGTTCATTAATGTGAGCGTCTGATCAATCATGGAAATTCTTGCAACCCTAAAACCGACACCATTAAATTGCGTTCCTCAAACTAATTACCAGAATGAATTCACCTGTTGCAACTTGGTGATCTGTCAAAGGAATGCCTCATCAACGCCACGGTCCTGCAGCTCCCTCCACCGGACGGATGCCAGCACAACCCTCATAATTGTATTTTTTTGTTCGGCTCACAATCAGAATATTCTACTGGTTTTTCAAGTAAAAAAAAAAAAAAAGATTATTAGGAAGTGTTTTTTTACGTTTTTAATTTGTCAAATTTGTATGCCGCATTATTCAACAACTATGGACATAAACACCCTTAAATCCAATGCCCTAGAGCAGTGGTCCCCAACCACCGGTCCGTGGGTCATTTGGTACCGGGCCGCACAGAAAGAGTGAATAAAAAAATATTTTATTGATTATCAGAGTCTGAAAGATGTTTTATTTTGAAAAATGACCGGATACATCCGTCTGTGCGTCTGTGTCTCTTGACACATATCAAGACGGTCGTCATAGTTACGTGATTCGTTACTCCAAAGATTAAGCCCACAATCTAGCAAAAATTAGTGGAAAACAAACGTCTTTAGAGAGCTTCTTTGAAAAGGGGAAAAGACCCAATAAGGAGACAGAAGAAGAAGAGCCTACGACTTCCAAGAAAAAGGAAGCTGCATTTAAAAGACAATATCAGGAGTCCTACTTAAAATACGGGTTTATCGCTACAGGTGATTCTCATGCGCCAAGCCCGCTCTGCATAATATGTGGTGACAGGCTAGCAAATGAGGCAATGAAGCCTTCAAAACTGCTTCGGCACATGGAGACCAAGCACCCTGGATTAATAGACAAGCCTTTGGAGTTTTTTGAAAGAAAAAAACGTGAACAAGGACAGAAGCAATTACTGATGGCCACAACATCAACAAATGCGAGTGCACTGAGAGCATCATACTTAGTGGCTAACCGTATTGCTAAGGCGAAGAAACCTTTTACTATTGGTGAAGAATTGATCCTGCCCGCCACTAAGGACATTTGCCATGAACTTCTAGGAGAGGCTGCAGTTTAAAGATAGCACAGGTTCCTCTTTCGGCTAGCACCGTCAGTAGGCGAATTGAGAAAATGGCGGAGTGATATTTAATAATTTTTTTTTTAATACATTTGCAAAAACTTCAAAAAAACTTTTTTCACTTTGTCATTATGCGGTATTGTGTGTAGAATGTTGAGAATTTTTTTTTATTTAATCCATTTTGGAATTAGGCTGTAACATAATAAAATGTGGAAAAGGTGAAGGGGTATGAATACTTTCCGGATGCACTGTATATCAGGAGGATGTGCATGAGGATATGTTATGTGCACTATTGTTGCCAACCAACACCACAGCTGCAGAACTATTCAAGTCTCTGAATGATTACATATCAGGAAAACTGAATTGGTTCTTTTGTGTCGGCATATGCACGGACGGAGCTGCTGCCATGACTGGACGGCTTTCTGGTTTAATTGCTCGGGTTAAGGAGGTTGCACCTGAATGTGAGTCTATGCACTGTGTCATTCACAGGGAAATGCTGGCTAGCCGAAAAATGTCACCTGAACTTAACAGCGTATTGAATGATGTCACTAAAGTTATTAACTACATCAAAGCACATGCCCTTAACTCGCGTCTGTTCGAGCAGCTTTGTGAGGAGATGGACGCAGAGTACAAACGCCTTCTCTTACACACAGAAGTAAGATGGCTATCTAAAGGGAGATCGTTGGCCAGTGTTTGAGTTACAAGAGCCGCTGCAGAGATTTCTTTAAGAAAAAAAGTCACCACTGGCAGCACATTTCAGTAGTACAGAATGGGTCGCAAAACCCGCTTACTTGTGCGACAAATTCAACCTGCTCAGTGAACTCAATCTGTCACTTCAGGGGAAAATGACAACTGTCTTCAAGTTGGCAGATAAAGTAGCTGCATTCAAAGCCAAACTGGAATTGTGGGGACTGTTACGACCCTCCGATGGAATACAGTCTAGGGTGTGGTAGGGCCTAACACTGCCCAGTGAAAAGGGTGTAGTGGATGATGCGGTGCAAGATAGGGGACAAACAAAAGGCGGTACCACAATCTGATTTATCACACTCTATGCACGCCCCAAGCGAGATGGAGGGGTCCATTTGCGTAGCAAGAGACCACGATCCATAACGTAAGCTACGGAAGACGTACACTCTAGATTAACGGCAGCAAAACATTTCTCAAGGGAAGGGTCCGCTCTCTGGGCCTTCACCAATTGCTTCCGTGTGACGGGTAAGGGTAGGCTATCACTGGATCTGCCAGCAATATCCTCAGGAGAAGCAAGATCCTCTACTGCTCTCCCTAACTGTTCACAGGCGTCGTTAGTGAATACTGGGGCTAGGACAGAATCGGACAGATCGACTACGTCACCCAGCCGTCTTGTCTGAGCTCTGGTGACAGCACACGCTGGGAAGACTGTCGGGAAACGCTGGATCAGGTCATCAGCCTGAGTCTCAGGGAGATTCAATACCTCCAGTATAGGCATCACTTTACCCCCTGCTAAGTCATTACCCAGGATAAAGGATATCCCTCTCACCGGTAAGGTTGGGCGCACCCCTACTTTAAACATTCCACTGAGCATTTCACACTTTAAGTATACCCTGTGCAATGGCACGGGAACTACTCCCATCTCAATCCCCTGCACTAACACACTCGAACCGCACGAGGTGTCGTCGGAGAAGGGAAGGACATCTGTCAAGATAAATGACTGGGACGCACCCGTGTCCCTCAGAATACGGACCGGCCTCTGACCAGTATGATCGCTGGTCAATGACACAAGTCCGTCAAGCAGAAAAGGCCTGTAACTAGGGTCAGGGCCTTCAGAGTCACACGTCTTTCGCTCGGGAGTCTCACTCACAGTGCGAGAGATAGAACGTATCAGACCCACCCCTTTAGGTTGCTTAATGGGCGGCGGTCGTTTATCCCTCAAAGTTGAGCAGTCAGAAATTACATGACCCACCTTGTGGCAATAAAAACATTCCCGATCTTCTTTAGGACGGGGAAGTTTACCCGCTACCGGGGGAACATGAAGCGTACCACGGCTTTCAGGCCGAGAGCCCACAAACACATTTTTATGGGTTAATACAAACTCATCAGCCAGTACCGCCGCCTGGGCCAACGTAACAACTTTCTGTTCATTCAGATAGACAACCAGCCTGTCTGTCAAACTGTTTTTAAATTCCTCCAGGAGGATTAATTCACGGAGGGAACCAAAATCCGTCACTTTGCTGGCGCCACACCAACGATCGAAGAGGGTTTCTTTTTCCCTAGCGAACTCCATAAAAGTCCGAGTATGAGTTTTATTATGGTGTCGGAATTTCTGGCGGTACGCCTCTGGTACCAGCTCATACGCACGCAGAACAGTAGACTTTACGGTTTCATAAGACAAGCTCTCCTCTAAGGAAAGCGTAGCTAAAACTTCCTGGGCTTTCCCAGTCAGTTTACACTGGAGTAGTAGGGACCACACCTCCTCAGGCCACCGTAAAGAAGCAGCTATGCGCTCAAAAGCTTGGAAGTATGAATCCACTTCCGACTCCCTAAATTGAGGAACTAAGGCGATGTGTTTTCCCACCTCGAACGTCTCCGTCGCTACGGGAGAAGACATCCTAGACCTAGCAGAGTGAGCAGCTATAGACGGCAGAGCATTAGCTTCTAGTTCCATTCTCCTGATCTCCCTCTCAGCTTCTAGCTCCATTTTACGTATTTCCAACCTATGTCGGTAATCCGCCTCTCGCCCCCTTTCATGCGCCTCCATCTGAAGGCGGGCTATTCTAAGTTTTAAACGAGAGTCCCCACTCGGACCAGAGTGTGACACGGTAGGGGAAAGTGGGTTGAATCTCGGCAAAGTAGTCGGGGGTTTGTCGTCCGTAACAACCCCAAGCTGTGGTGGTACGGGGAACGCCTCAGCAGACGCGGCCACACCTTGACCGAGCGCCTGTTCCTCCACCAACCTCCCCACAATACGCTCCTTTAACACTGCCTTGACCATGCCACTCGGCAGGGACATTCCAAAGTGTGACGCAATGGCTAACAAATCGACCTTACGACAAGCGTCCAATCGATCCAAGGATGGGTCGTCCAAAAAGTCGCCTACCTCAAACGTAGCCATGCCCACACCCCAACAGCACTAGAGAACACGACAAAAAAAACACGATATCGCTGCACTAACCGTGCACAGTACACCACTACACAGAGACACTGGGCACAAGCGGGAGAACCTAGCCAGAACACAGCTAGATTTATAGATCCCGGACGAGCCCCCAAATATGTTACGACCCTCCGATGGAATACAGTCTAGGGTGTGGTAGGGCCTAACACTGCCCAGTGAAAAGGGTGTAGTGGATGATGCGGTGCAAGATAGGGGACAAACAAAAGGCGGTATGCAATGATAATGAGGTTTATTTACAGCCACACCCGGCAGAGTCAGGAGGACAGAACGGTGCCAAAGGAAAGAAAAGAGCAAAAGAACTAAACTGCCTAACCAGGTCTTACAAACATAAATACAGGTGGCGGCACCGTCCCTAAACTAATGATCTAATACACAACTGATACACTACGTGATGCAAAAATGTATGCCCACGGGCGTCTTACCTATCCTCCTGCTCCGGTGTGCAAACAAGGTGTGGTTAAACAAAATGAAAGCAACGTGGTGAAAACGGTGCAACAGAAAACTACTCGTTCTTAACGAGGAAAAGGTAACACACTACAAACACTCGAAACTAGACTAGCAGTCACACGAATACAGAAAAAGCACTCCACACTCTCAATCACAACCACAGTCGTAGCAGCCAAACACCAAGTACGCCAGTCAATCGTTCTCTTCGCCAGTGTCTCTCTCTCTCTCTCTCTCTCTCTCTACGCCAGTCACTCTCCCTCTTCCGGCACGGCGGGAGCTTTAAATAGTGACGGACAGACACGGGATTGGGTCGGCAGTTGGCGCACTCTTGACGACTAGAGGAAGACAGCCAATAGGGAACGGTCACCTGCATAGGGAAGGATAGTAAAGGGGAGAAACAGAGGGAGGGAACAAACAAACCAAATACACAATACATACGGACAAACAGCAATCCATATTGCCGTCCGTAACAGGGACATTAAGTGAACAGAAGGATATTTGACATGTTTCAAACATTAGCAGTGATTTTGGAAGAGACTGAGCTTGAGCCATCATTCTCCCAGCTGATACACGATCACCTGTCTTTGCTTTTAAAAGAGTTTGAACGGGACTTCCCAACCACAAGAGACCCACGAACTGCAAAAGAATGGATCCGCGACCCATTTGTGAACAAACCAGGTGAATCGAGCTTGTCCGTGCCAGAAGATCAACTGCTGGAGATTGCAAATGACGGTGGCCTTAAAAGTATGTTTGAGACAACAACTCTGCCGATGTTCTGGATGAAAATCAAGGCAGAATATCCTGACATCGCCACAAGAGCACTGAAAACCCTGCTACCATTTCCAACATCCTATCTTTGTGAAGCGGGATTTTCTGCAGTGACAGCGACCAAAACAAAATTACGGAGTAGACTGGACATAAGGAACACACTTCGGGTGTCATTGTCTCCCATTACCCCTAGATTGGACCGGCTCGTTGCAGAGACTCAAGCTCAGGGCTCCCACTAATTCAGTGTAATGATGAGTTGTATTTTTTTTACACCTTATATTTGTTTTTATGCCGGTCGTATTATTTTATTTCGTCATATTCATCCTACCACACCTTGAAGGCCGGTCCGCAAAAATATTGTCTTACATGAAACCGGTCCGTGGCGCAAAAAAGGTTGGGGACCGCTGCCCTAGAGTACAGAGCAGCAACCACAACAAAATAAATGTGCAATCCACATTCAGTACCAGTCAAAAGTTTAGATAATGGAACATCTCGTAAAACCAGCACCGTTTGGTAGTATTTTGATGGTCTCGCAATTTAAAATAAGGTTGTACGTAGGCCCATATGACATTGTGTACCGCCCCAACTCGCAGACGTTGTGATCCTGCCTGGTCTGAAAAAATAACACAGCTCATCAAGGCAATGATTTCGCAAGATATCCTTCCACTCAACTTTTTTGAAGGCAAAGGCTTCAAGTTAATCGAATTCCTGAATACACGGTGCCGGGTCGCAAAATGATCACATCCAGATTGGAGCACAACCATCAAAACATTGCGAATAATTAATAAAGTGCCACACATTTCAGCAGCATTTAAAATGCGGCTTTCTTATTGAAGAATGTGATTAACAGTTTCAAATTGCTCTTATAATATACACAATATTGTTTCGGACAATATTTACCCTTATAGATTAAATTGTGCTGAAATGTGACCGTGAAGTGTTTTTGGACTCCCATTTAAACGTCATGGAAATGATTTGCTTTGAACAGCCCTACTTTGTATGTTCCTTAAGAAGGACCTTTCATTTCGGCGGATATTTAACGTTAACAGCTCTTCTGTGAACTAAGTTAAATAAATGTACGTAATAGGGTTGGGCGATATGTAAACATTTTCCAACCGCCCACTGGCAACCCAACAACCGGCGATTGCCATAATATTCGCGCAGGTATGTGTGCAGCGTGAGAAGGGGAGGGGGATTCCACACTCCCAACACGCTATAGGGAATGGGAACGTGACGTCACAATAACCAGGTCTGCCATATTGGGAGGATACGAAATCAACCACTAGGCGCTACAACGCATCTAGCTCTAATCAGTCTAGGATGTTGTTCAACTCCGTTGGTACCCGTGGACGGTACAAACTGCTGTATAGTGAGCTAATCTCGCAACCAACAAACCAAAAATAAAATGCATTTAACTAGCTATGTTGTCTATGACATTGAATATGTTGTTGTTACGCATTCAGAGGCATGAAATACAGTACCATCTCTTCTGCTACCTGTTTAACGTTAATGTTACCGATATAATATAATAACTGCTGAAGTATTCACATTGAATGACATAAAATACGAAATCAGACACAAACACAGGCTAGCGTTATTATGTGTTAAATTTTTCTAGGGTGGATTATTTATGAATGATTAGCCAACGTTTTGTTATCATTCAGTTAGCATAAAATCCTAATTAGCTAGCATATTTGCCGCCTATTATTGTAGTTGGCATTTGGCTTGTAGATTTGAAGGTCCTGTACCCACCCGTTGGTACATTGGACATGACATGGGTCTCCAAAGACTTACATTTTTTAAATATTTGACAGTTGTAGGGGCTACGCTAAACACCACCAGATATGTGACTATGTAACATACATTACGGGGTGGCAAGCTGTCAAATTCCTTTGATCGTTTAATGACTCTTAATTGTATGGATCAATATCATTAACTAACTTTACTTTTGCAATATATCGCTCCCTTGCCTCTGTTGAGAACGTATCTTAATACAGGCATTGCTCTTTTGTGCATAATTTAAGCATTGATGACGATTAATGATTGATATGATAGATAACAGCTTGGTAGCTAAGGACACTAACCTCCCAAGATGGCGCCAGTGCCTCAGAATGCTCAGTTAGTCCGATTCCCTATTTTCAATGAAAGCAATTACGGAAGAGCTGGTTGCGAAAAATTATTTAAAATTAGTTAATTAAGTAATAAGCTAAAGGGCGTCTTTAGGGCGATTTTAGCCACGGCCGAAACGGCATTATTATTCTTTGTTCATGGTTTTTTATTCAAGCAATAGCCTACATTAAGATAGGACATGGCCTTATTGTTATAATTTTGTGTGATTTTTGTGGACCAAATATTTATTCTGTTTGAATAAATTTGTGTTCACCTTATCCTCTGACATCCGCTGTCTTTAATGTGAAAATCTAATTTTACTGAAACATTTTTTTTTTATTTGATTTGAAAGTATTTATTTTGGTCCATATATGCATATGTTACATACCTAAACACATACACAAAAGTAGACCGAAAAGGGGTTAGCTGAAGTTTTCACTTATAATTGCTACCCCTTCACACATCACTTCAACATTACAGCCTATAGGCTTCTGTACTTCAATTAAACAAAATAAATAATCTTGCTAAAACATAAACTGCACAGCTGTCTGACAGTATTTGAACAAGAGTCCGATGGCGTTAGATAATAATAATAATTAATAATAATTTATTTTATTTACATAGTGCTTTTCTAACACCCAAAGTCGCTTCACAGCATCAACATAGATAACATGACAAAAATAAACAATTAGACAGAAATAGTAGAACAGACAGACAGCAACAACAGTTCTAACTATAAGTAAGCAAAAGGATGGTATCAGTAAAAGAAAGGGACCGGATTCTTAACAGAGTTAACTAGGGTATGCTAGGGTGAAAATATTTCAAGGCGTGTTTGACAGATTAATAGCGAGTTGGAATTACGAATTAGAGGAGGGAGAGAGTTCCATAATTTAGGTGCTGCCCTAGAAAATGCACGCTCCCCAAAATGCTTCAGTTTTGCTTGTGGAATGACCAGTTGCCTATCTGCAGAGGAACGTAGTGTAGGGTAGGATGGTAAGGTTGGAGCAGTTCAGTGAGGTAGGGAGGGGCCAAATTGTGTGTAGGTGAGGAGAAGGATTTTGTAGGTGATGCGCTGGCTGATCGTAAGCCAGTGAAGGTTAAAGAGTACAGGGGTTATGTGCTCAGAAGATTTTGTAGAGGTGAAAAGACGAGCAGCAGAGTTTTGAACCCGTTGGAGTTTATGGAGGGAGGTTGCGCTGATGCCGAAAAGAAGTGAGTTGAAAATGAGTGAGTCAGATGAAAGACGCCTCCGCTTATTATTATTTATTTTATTTATACATGGTTAACGGACTTGAGACCAGGTCTCTTTTCCAGCAGTGCCCTGTTTAAAGGCAGAATATAAAAATTACAACAACAAAAAATTATTAAAAAATAAGCAAATATAAAGAAAACTTTTTACAATACAATATTTACAATACAGTTTAAGTTTCAACCAAAACAAGAACACTCTTCAGCTCCTAAATCCTCCAGTAAAAGTTTAAATTGTTCAACAGAAACAAGCTGCTCAAATTTCAATCCCTGTTGAATCTTGTTCTATTTATCCGGTGCAAAGAAACTGAAAGCTGATTTACCAAGTTCTGTGTTCACTTTGGGGCTTTCAAGGGTGATATAGTCCTGTGAGCGTGTCCTTTGACTACTGGATTTGTGTTTTAATAATGAAGTAAGGTAAAAAGGTGACTTGTCCAGCAATGCCTTGTAAACAAAAAAACAATGCTTTTCTCTCCTATCACTAAGAGAAGACCATTCTACTTTTGTATACAGTGTACAATGATAAGTTCTAAAACTATCCTCAGTTACAAAACGCAAAGCAGTGTGGTAAACTGCATCAAGGGACTTTAAAATAGTTGGGGCTGCATGCATATACACAATATCACCATAATCCATGACTGACAAGACAGTAGATTTTACAATTGTCTTTCTATTTTCAAGTGAAAAGCATGACTTTATTCTATATAGACCTCTTAAGTCTGATCCTCACCTTCTTTGTGAGGTCAAGCACATGTGTTTTAAATGTTCACTTTTCATATAGAGAAAATCTTTGTTTTAGCAATAGGCTTCGAATCCAGCCTCTGCCTCTTTTTGTTTTGTGTGTTCGATAATCCGATGGGCTGGAGAATTGGAGCAGCGGGTGCGGTGTTGCAGTCGCTTTATCGCACCGTTGTGACGAAGAGAGAGCTGAGCCAGAAGGCAAAGTTCTCAATCTACCGGTCTATGTTCATTCCTACTCTCACCTATGGTCATGAAGGGTGGGTCATGACCGAAAGAACGAGATCGCGGATACAAGCGGCGGAAATGAGTTTCCTCCGGAGGGTGGCTGGCATCTCCCCTAGGGATAGGGTGAGAATTTCAGCCATTTGTGAGGGACTTGGAGTAGAGCCGCTGCTTCTTTGCGTAGAAAGGAGCCAGTTGAGGTGGTTCGGGCATCTAGTAAGGATGCCACCTGGCCGCCTCCCTAGGGAGGTGTTCCAGGCACGTCCAGCTGGGCGGAGGCCGCGGGGCAGACCTAGGACCAGGTGGAGGGATTATATCTCCACACTGGCCTGGGAACGCCTTGGAATCCCCCAGTCAGAGCTGGTTAATGTGGCCCGGGAAAGGGTAGTTTGGGATGCCCTGCTGGAACTGCTACCTCCGCGACCCGACCCCGGACAAAGCGGATGATGATGATGATGATGATGTTCGATAATCCTTAGTTTTAGATTCGACTTGGTCCAAAAACCATAGAATCATTAAATCAGCTTTTAAAAAGTATATTTATTTAGCTTTGTAGGTGAAATGGCTGACACTTTGTGGTCAATAACCTGGTTAGCTACCGGTCAAAATTAGTGAGAAAGGGGAGGCTGCAGACCTGGAGCACAGGCAGATATACGCCAAAGGAAAATATAGGCCAGGTTTCACCACCCTGCTGCCCCTGATGCGTAGCCGTAGGATAAGCTAAAGTATAGGCAAACTGTATGTTAATTATTTTGCTAAAGGTATTGTTCGGCCATCGAGTGATGTTGGGTTATTAGATTAGGTTATTGGATTAGCTAAGGATAGATACCAATTTATTGCACTAGGCTATGTCTATTGATATTAACGTTTTAAATTATTGCACCATGCCTTATTGCTCTCTAACGCAGTATTAAATTAGCTAAGTTAATGTAACGTCCTTTTATTTTTTTAATCAGTGAGCAGGAGGAATTTGATAGACATTCTAAAGAAATCTAAGATGAGTGGTGAGGGGCACAACTAAACTGAAGTCCCATTTTATAAAAATGGCATGGCGAAAGTTCTTTTATTAAACACGTTTTGGTTCACAAAAAAATTTGTCTTTTTCAACAATAGTGCATATGATTATATTGTAAGTCTGCAGGGCTAAATATGGTTATTTATATATGAATTTAACGTTTATATCTAAATTCCCAACAAAAATGACAGGTATCACTCAATTGCACGGTCTTCTATATGAAAACCAACAGCGAATATAACTATAGGCTGCAGCAGATATGATATTTGATAATGCATTTCATAATATTGTCCAATAACTAGTTATTATATATTAATGAAACATTTATTTTTAAATACACAAAAAACACGAAGGCAGACCTCTTAACCAGTAGCCTAGTGCATATTATTGCATTGTATAATCAGTAATGC
Organism: Galaxias olidus; assembly: GCA_026901105.3. Taxonomy (NCBI): domain Eukaryota; kingdom Metazoa; phylum Chordata; class Actinopteri; order Galaxiiformes; family Galaxiidae; genus Galaxias; species Galaxias olidus. The sequence continues at coordinate 107,487 of JAPMUY010003158.1, forward strand.
AGTACAGCATAGACCTACTGCATCTGATATCTTAATGTAATGTGTATATTTAAATAAACGGCTCATGTGACATGATTTTAAACGTGTTGATTGGATATTCCATGTCGAAGTGCACCTTGGGAGTCACAGAAATTTCTACTGAGACACACAGATGAATCGCCACACAAGCTCAGATCTCTGCCACGCCAGAAGTGAAGCAAAAGTCACATGTAAAAACACAACTAATTGAGAGGCCCGCATGAGTTGTAACTTATGCTTGTCTGTATTTTCAGCTCTTGCAGCAAAAATAATTAGACTTGTAGCCATTAATATCCATGTACATATTTACAGATTTGTCTACACATTTACAGATCTATGCACGCATTCACATTAGTCTAGACATATACAACTGTCAATACACTTGCAAATCTGAATACAGATGGATATTTTTTATACACACTTACAAACCTGATTACGCACGCACGGATTCAGAATACACATTTGCAGATCCCTGTACACATTCACAAGTCTCAGTACACGTGTCAATCTGATTACGCACGCACGGATTGAGATACAACTCTCCACTCGCATTTGCGAATAGTTTTGCAACAATAATGACCCCATACAGGGATAGCTGTGCATCGATCGTTAAGAATCGTTTGATATTTGATAATAGTAATTATTTGTATAGCCTACTCTTTACTTTTATAATATATCATAAACAATGAAAAATGTCATAGCACCTTCAAAGCATTTACATTTAGAATGGAACTTGAACTGGGTCTTAACTAAAGGTCTGAGTGCCAAAACTAAGAAAATCAGTTAACTTTCTACCGCGGGTGCAGCAATTGTTTTGCATTTCTAAGCAAAACATGTTTGTTGTTTTTTGGTTAGTTTTTTGCCTCAAATAAAATAAAAACTGACCGATTTGATAAGTTAGTAAAAAATTAAAAACATAATCTACACAGCTAAAATTAAACCAGCCAGCTGACAAAAAAAAGGCCAGCATTCCAAAACTTTGACCTAACTAACCTACCAGAATTCTTGATATGTTTCGGACCTCCAAAGTTGAAATAACTCCGAAGGTCCTTAACTATTTGACAAATAGTTTTTTTCTGGATGGAAATGCCATAAGAAGGTGACAAAAGACGGTAAAACATTATGTTAGAGATAATAATAAAAACGATCAACTATTTTTTTTTTTTTTTTTACATTTTAACAAAAAAATGCCTTATCCAAAATTATTCATACCTATTGAAATTGTCACAAATTTTTGAGGAAGTGCAAGCTTCTATACCATTCCAAATGGTCCTGGTAATTTCTACCATGTTCTAGAGCATTCTAATCAACTCTAAATTGAGAACAACTGATGCAGTTGTTCTCTAGTTGGTTTGTATTCAATTGCAAGTGATGGCTAAACCTAAAGAGCTTAGTGAGGAGCGTTGTGGCTACAGAGCCATATCCAAATGTTTTCAAGTGCCAGTGGCCACAGAGCAAAGGAAGCCAAAAGTGACTCCTGCGCTGGCAAGAATGGTATTGTTAGAAGACAAGAATAATCCAAGGATCACCACTAAGGCCATCCTGAAGAATCTGAGCAATTCTGGGACCCACATCTCAAGGCAAACACTCCAGCGGACACTGCACAAGGCTGGCTTCCATGGACGCTGACCAAGGAGGACCCCACTTCTCCTAGACAGGGAAACAAAAGCTTGCCTAGCCTTCGCAATAGCTCACCTGGACAAAGACGAAAGCTTTTTGTCATCAATTCTGTGGTCGGACGAGAAAAAAATTGTTGTTTGGACACAGGGACGTGGTTTTTGTTTCGTGAAAGGAGAAGCATTCGACCCCAAGAACACCATCCCCATGGTCAAGCATGGTGGTGGGAGTGTAATGCTTTGGGGGGGTTTTCAGCCAATGGGCCAGGCAACCTTGTCAGAGTAAACGGCATCATGAGAAAAGAAGACTGCATGAAAATTCTGAAGCAAAACATCAGGCAGTCTGCAGAAAAACTAGACCTTGAGCAGCACTGGACCTTCCAACAAGACGATGATCCGAAACATAAAGTGGTCAAGAAATGGTTAACAGAAAATAATATCAACGTTTTGGAGTGGCCCAGCCAGAGTCCAGGCCTGCATCACATTGAGAATCTGTGGAGGGAACTAAAGACCAGAGTGATGGCAAGGAAGCCTTCCAACCTCAAAGACCTGGAGATCGTTGCATAGTGGTCCAAAATCCCAGTGGAGACGTGCAAAAAGCTTGTTCGCAATTTTAAGAATCATTTGACTGCTGTGATGGCAAATAAAGGCTTTGCCTTTATTTCTGAGAAAGGGTATGAGTAATTTTGGACATGGTATGTTTTGTAAAAATGTAAAAAAAAACAAATAGGTAATATTTTTGGTTAATATTTCAAAAAATATTTCTTTCTATCTTTTGTCACCTTCTTATGTAATTTCCAGCAAGAAGAAACCTATTTGTCAAACAAAATTCACTATAACTAAAAATTTTGCATGGGTATGAATAATTTTGGGCTTGACTGTAACTAGCTGTCAGTCTGCAAAAATAGGCTGATGCATGCTAACCTGCTGCATGAAACTAGTAGGTGGCACACGCTAACAACGTAACCTTGACAACCAGTCACAGTAATAGCAGATTTTGCGTGAGAGTAGAGCGGGAGAGGGGGGACTTGCGAGTGCGGCAGGAAAGCTCAGATTTCCCGTTGTTTATCAACTAGGTTAGATTCAAGCGCAAAAAACAAATCATGGGGGATAATAATAATAATAATTCATTTTATTTAGTTTTTAGCGCTTTTCTCGAGACTCAAAGCGCTTTACACAAATTGGTCGCCAATTGATTACACAGAACGAACAACGAATGGACCGACAGCTATCAAACACAAGACTCAGTTTGAGTGATACCACGGCAGCCAAATTGCGCCAGACTTGCTCACCCAACATATTACGACAGACTTGCTCACCCAACATATTACGACAGACTTGCTCACACACAGAGGACACACAGACCGACTCCAGGTGAATTGGCAGTGACTGGTCAGGGCACTGGTAGGAGAATGGAGCATATTTTTCGATGGTGGGAGGAAACCGGAGTACACGGAGGAAACCCATACAAACACTGGGAGAACATGCAAACTCCACACAGAAAGTCCATTGGGTCAGGTGGGGTTTGAACCCAGGACCTTCTTGCTGTGAGCCACCGTGCACAGTGCATTCCACCAAAAAGTTAAGAAGAGGGATGGTCTTGTCCATTTTTCTCAACAAGGGGGATGGCATACAATTTTCTATGGCTACAACCTTTGATTTCAAACCTTTTAGCATCTATGCACTGTGTTCTATCAGAGAGGTAGACCTGAAACCATGTAAAGGCTGCATCATCAAATCCCAGCAAGGCTAATCTATCCAGAAGTAATCTATGATTAACTGTATCAAAAGCCTTTGACAAATCAATAAACAAAGCAGCACAATGTTTATTATCGTCAAGAGCAGTAGCTATATCATTTACTACAAGAGTAGCTGCTGTTATTGTACTATGACCAGCTCTGAAGCCAGACTGAAAAGGGCTTTAAAAAAAGAAAGCACAAAGCTGTTCATTTACAATATGTTCTAACATCTTTGCTAGACATGGGAGTTAGGTGATAGGTCTGTAATTATTTAAGTCACTTGCATTCCCCCCCTTTTATGTAAAGGAGTAATCAGAGCTGATTTCCATATTTTAGGTATTAAACCAGAAGTGATGGTTAAATTAAAAATATGTGTCGGGCTCGGCTATGAAGGGGGCAGAAAGCTTTAGCAGATACGGGTCTAATTGATCTGCACCCATAGAGCTTCTCATACACTTGGAGTTGCATAGGGCATGTATAACTTTATAAATAAATAATCAGTTATAGGACTGGAGTCTAGCGTTATTTGCTGGGGGAGACAGGATGAAACACTGCCTTTAAAGTGATTTAACCACTTTCCAGAATTTTGCTGAATTGTTTCCACATTCAGATAAATTGTTAAAATAATATGCAGATTTTGCACTTTTCACCATGTACGTACATGGTGAAAGATGTCTAAGATGTCATCTTCTTCTAAGATGTCGAATTGTTCGCCAGTCCACATCACAAGCAGTAGATCCAGCCAAAGCTCAAGCTTTTTTTCTCTGTAATATCTTCTCTCCCATTTAATAAGTATACCAAGGATTACATCTATTTTTTATTCTACGTTTCTTAAAAGGGGCATGTTTGTTTGCTTACAAATTATTCCAGGGCTAATTCAGCATCTGGAAATAGAGCTATAGATGACAGATCACTGTCATACAAGTCACGTAAAAATGCCTGCTCAACAAATTTCTTGAAAGACCTCTTATAGAGATACTGAGATCCAGATCTCTTCGTTTTAGTCTCTAATACAGCCAACTGGAAAGTGATCACTAAAATCTATTTGGAACACACAGGAATGTGTGTATTTATGTGGCCTATTTGTCAGGATCAGATCCAACAGGGAAGGCTTATTAAGATTCCTCATATTTGGCCGTGTGGGTTCTGTGATTAATTGCATACGATTGAATGCATTACACAAATGTTTTAAATCATCAGCGGCTTTGGACATCCAGTACAAGTTAAAATCCCCCATAATAACAGCTTCAGAACTTATCAAAGAAATAAGTAACTCTGACAAACTGGTTAGAGCAGTAGAATTAGCAGAAGGCGGACGATACACACCCGCAACAACAAGAGGCAACAACTTGTGACCTAGAATAACATTGATCACTAAAAGTTCAAATTGACCTGGGACTGAGGTGGAAACCTTTACAACCTTTTGATTCTATCTGCTCTGAAAATATTAAAAACATCTAAATTAACATCTAAATCTGAAACATGGCTAGTTAGCCAAGATTCTGATATGACGATGATGTCGGAGTCAGTTACTAATCCAAATCCTTAAGATGTCCATCTTTGTAATGAGGCTCCTAGCATTAAAATGAACAAGTCCAAGTCCTTTACGATGTTAGAAGTCACTGTGATCAGTGTACACTTCAGTCAACGACGGTTTTGCAGATCTCTCCGCAGGAGCTTGTCCATGCTCAGACGAACACTTGGTAGCACGTTCTCCTAAACAATGCGCAACAGGCTCCGCTTCAGACGGCTGCAGAACCAAAAGATTGCACCGACTGGCCTCTTTCTCGTCCACATCCACTCTGCGTCCAATGGAGCCCCGACCCTCCGGGTCAAGATGGTTCACAGGCTGCAGATTGATGAGGCCAGGCTGCAGACGGCTCCTCTCTCCAGAATCACGCAGACTCTGGATGAGTTTTCTCGTCTTTCCACCTCTGCTTCCTCACCTCGGTTTCCCGTCACAATTCCTCCGAAAAAGCCCAAAACACCATCTATCTTATAAGTACATTTGTTTAAAGATCTTGCAAATAACAAAGTATATTATTTGATAGAACAGATTTGCTGCAACCTAAGGGTAGAAGTGAAGAATTCAAATAATAACAACTCACCTGTAACATTGTGATCGCTGATAGAGGAATCAATCGATTTTGCTAAAATTTACCATTATACAGTCGTAAAAATTGCATCTTCATAAACAGCCTAACATTAGCTATCTAAAAGTATAAAAAGAATTTTCATAAATGTGCAAAAAACAATCTTAAGTCTTTGAAAAAACGGAAAGCTATGAGTACCTGGGACTTAGTCAGCCTGCAAGGGTGCCTAGCAACCAGGAATGAACAAACAGGTGGGGATAATATAATTATGCAATTAATTATCAGGGTCCACAGAACTGAACATAGAGTTTTTGGTCTAGTTCTCAAATATGGTGTATTAATTAACGTTGCTTTTCAGCGGCACCAATAAATCGGACAGAAACCATGATCAAAAGACAACTTGATTCACTGCCCTGTTTTCCGACTGACTCGTCGGAAGTCAGTGCAACAAAAACGTCCATAATATGGCCCAACTCCAACTGCCAGTTTCTATTTGCGCAGGCTTTGAATTGCGCTTTACAGGTTAATTATTTACCGAGTTTAGATCTAGAGGAGGCAGACCATTAAATTAGCTAAATATGATGACAAGAATCGTTCAAAGAAATCGCCCTAAAAACAACCTGCGATGGACTCAGCCGATCGCTGATAGCCAATATATTCATCCAATCGCCCAACCCTATTAAGTAAGATGTGTGGCTGTTTGACATTCAGAAACTCATGTTTACCCACTCAAGGGACTTTTGTTCCAAGTTGTATTTCCACATCCTTATAAGTTCTTTAACATGTACTTTAAAACATAGCTTATCGTCCATTTATTGAGAGGTATTTGTTAAAAGGCACTTTTTTGATATGCTTTATAATTGGATTCCATTTCATCAATGGCTGTGAGCAACAAAAGAACAACATTGTGTACTCTATGCAAATTGGTGCTGTGGTATCACGGCCCTGCAAGTAATCTTTATTGTAGTCTTGATCCGCCTGGGCTAGTGTCAAGGTCCCTTTAGCACATGCTTACAACAACAAAATAAGTTGTTCTCAACAGGAAAAGCAGTGATTGGAATTTTTTTTAATGTGTTTATATGTTGCTGACTTGTTATCCTGAGGGAGCTGTGCATGAGTCCTGCTATTTATCTGCCAATTATTTTGCAAATGACACTCTGGTCTTTACCTTTTCCTCTCTGCCGCCAGGTGGCACACAATTCCATACAAGGGCTTGTTGAAACAAAGGGGATCTAATTTAGCAGAACGCTTCCTGAATTTAACATTTTATCCTTCCATTTTCAAATGATCAAAAAGGAAATAAATGCTTCCACAAATATAGTGTGCTATGTGCGAGTAACTACGATACAACGGGTATAGAGATAAGTTTAAAGTTGATAATATTTCACCATTTCACCGTGTACCATGGAAAAAAATACTTTACAAATCCTTAATCAATCCCTAGGCAAATATGATGCTGTCTTTCCAGATTGTTGATCATATCAATAAACTATATGTACAGTTTCTAATACCATTTCTAATAGGTGCACCATGCCATGAAGTCTCCATAGACAAAGATTTTGCATTTTGAATGGGTCTTAACCCTCTGAGACCTAGGTTCTTTTGTTGCCGTTTTTTATATCTTTATATTTCAACCAATATTGCAGTCATTTCTGGTAGTACACTGAGGTAACACATATCCCCAGATTCAGTATAGTTGAGGCTAATCAAGTGTGACACTCAAACCACATTTTTGGACTGTAGATATGACATAATAACCATAATAAACAACAACAAAAAAACAGCCATTGAATTTCTTCAGTTTCATTAGCAAAACACAGCAAAAAAGCATGAAAGTAAAGTTTAAATTCAGTTAGGATGTAGCCACTGGTGTTTGGCATCATAGGGAAGTGTATTGGACCTTATAAATCACTTCCCCACTAAACTACTTACAATATGGTGACCATTGTTCATACTCGTTTTTACAGTCAAAATGTTCTTCCACCCTGACTGTGATACTTGGCAGTTTCTGTAAAGTATCTCACATAGGGGGTTATGACACTCCTTACACTGCCATGGAGTGTATTTATTGCACAGTTTGCACTTCCTGTGGCCTACTGGTGCCCTTTCTGAATGAACATTGGCTGGAACAATGGCCACAGGAGTGTGTCCATATTGCCTCTCTGCTGTGGTGTTCAGTAGTGGGCAGCTCAACAAATACCTGATGTGACATGTTGTTTTTGCACATACTTATTTGTGGAGAATGAATGAATTGGTGTCCAGAAAGTGGAAAGGCGTTGGCGATTGCTGGGCAGGACAGGAGCATGAGCAGAGAGGTGCCTGCTGGTCTGTGCTGGAGGGTCCTTGCTGATTTCCAGGAATTGCAGGCTTTGTTGCACTCTGTTGATCTTCAACACTTGTAAAAAAATAAAGCAATAAAAATAAAAACATATTTTACAACAATAACAGTAATAGAAATTCAGTTACAACATTTGTAATGAAATTAAACTTCATGCAGAGTAGCCTACCTGAACACAGACCCATGCACACTCTTTTGTCAGGCAAGCATTTTACATCCTACCCCATTCAGCCTAAATTTCACACCCTACCCTGGACACCCGACACCTATGCAAGCTCCCCCCACATTTACACTAGAATCAAGTTACAATGTTGGTTATCACAAAACATCAATTGCATATGATAATTCAAACGAAATTGCAAACAAGTATAATTTGGAAAATAGTAACAAATTACCATGGGTATATCTCAATATAATGGACCCTTGTGATGATATTGAGATGATAAAATTATGGCAAGTAAGAGTGTGCTAGGGCGCGCGCCAGTATGCGCACTAGGCTACACTTACTTTCAACACACCAGCGGGAAATAATAAGAGGCTAATAATATTCCCTTCAATAAAACATTGGCAATTATTCACGTGCACCAAAATATTATTACAATTTGAAACTACTTACATGTCCTGAAATGGATCTATTCCTTATCTAAAATAGTCAACATCTTGGGATTCTTGGCTGGAGCAGCTGTCTGGAAACGACGCGCTGTCCTCTCCCTCGTCGCCTTGAAATATCCTCTCAATAGCTTCTAATCTAGTGAGTGTCTCTTCTTCTAGCCATACTTGCTTGTAAAAGTAAAAAAATACTGTTGTGTTGCGTGTCTTATCCACTGTATGATCCAATATGACATGACTCCAATGGAAAGTGTTTATCGTCATTTACATAGAGGCTGTGTCGATTGTCGAATGGTTATCTTCGTAATTCTTTGGCGTAAACACTCGGAACTTTAAATCACATGACCTATACTATCTAATGGCGTCATTATCTAATGGCGTCATGTAGATGGGCGAGGGGCAACGCAATCCATGGATAGGCTACGCGTAAATAATGTTCCCTACGTTTGTAGATCTGCGGAAAAGAACGTGAACAACTTACATTGACCAAAATGGTCTTCAATTAAAGCTACAGGCCTCTAGTTTAAAATAAAAAAAGAAATCGTCTCTAAAACCCAATAGTTTTTTTTTATATGAAGGATTTGGTAGAGGATGACTGATGAGCGCGCCTGCGCGTCCCTCGGTCTCAGAGGGTTAAGGAGCTCAGTGTCTTCAAACGTGGTATTGTCATAGGATGCCACCTTTGCGACAAACCAGCTCATGAAACTCCTTACCCTACTAGGTCTGCCCTGGTCAACTGTACCAGAAGTACTATTATTGTCAAGTAGAAGCGCCTAGTGGAAGCGTAACAGCTCAGCCACGAAGTGATAGAGCACACAAACTCACAGAGTGGGGCCAACGAGTGCTGAAGTGCGTATCACGTAAAGATCTATCATCTGTTGCATCAGTCTCTACAGAGTTCCAAACTGCCTCTGGAAGCAGCAGCAGCACAATAACTGCTAGGGGAGCTTCATTGAATAGATTTCTATGGCCGAGCTGCTGCACCGAAGCCGCACATTACCATGCGCAATGCAAAGCCTCACATCACCATGCGCAAAGCCAAGCCTCACATCACCATGCGCAAAGCCAAGCCTCACGTCACCATGCGCAATGCCAAGCGTCCACTGGATTGGTTTAAAGCACGCTGCAACTGGACTCTGGAAACATGGTCTTTGGAGTCATGCTTCACTATCTGGCAGACTGATGGACAAATCTTGGTTTGGCAGATGCCAGGAGAACGCAACCTACTTAAGTTTGGCCAAGGAGGAATAATTGTTTTGTGCTGTTCTGAGCTAGTGAAAGGTATTGTTATGGTAATGCTGCATGATACTAAGACATTTTACCCAATGGCGCACTTCCAACTTTGCTGCAACAGTTTAGGGAAGGCCCTTTGCTGTTCCAGCATGACTGTGCCTGTGCACGAAGCAAGGTTTATTAAGGCATAGTTGGACGAGTTTAGTGTGTAGGAACTCAATTGACCTGTACAGACCCCTGGCCTCAACCCCATCAATCACCTTGGGAAGGAATTATAACGGCGATTGCAAACCGGTCAGCCTCGTCCAATATCAGTGCCTGACCTCACAAATTCTCTTTTGACTGAATGGACACAAATGTCCACAAATACTCTCCAAAATATTGTGGAAAGCCTTCCCAAACAAGTGGTGGGTGTTATAGTCGCAAGATGGGGTCCAACTTCATATTAATGCCTATTGTTTTATATGAATGCAATGGTTTTAGAATGGGATGTCCAACAAGTTCATATAGGTGACTTTTGACCATATAGTGTTATGTGTAAGTGTCTCTAATTTTCTGACGCCAAATCTTTGGACTCTCCCTGCCACCCATCTCCTCTAAGTGTCCATCTCTTCTGACCATCTCAATCTCCCCCCCTCACCCCTATTACCATTACCTCTCCCCACCCCAGAACAGAATTTTGTGAAGAAAAAGTGGGTCACAATAACGAAGTGTGAAATAGTAATTTCAGATATGCTCAAAGTGTATCTATTCAGCAAAATAATATAACAGCCAGGCAATTTAGATTATGCATTGAAAAGTACACTGTTAGAGACCAATTAAATGCTGAATCTTAAAGAGGACCTATTATGCTTTTTGGGGTTTTCCCTTTCCTTTAGTATGTTGTATAGCTTTTTGTGCATGTAAAAGGTCTGAAAAGTTAAAAAGCCCATAGTCTACGGCAAAGGGATCTACTCTCTCTCACAGAAAACACTGCTCCTGAACTGCATGAAACACCTCGTTTGTTGTCCGGCGTTTTCTTCCGTAACTTATTCACGTCACTAAGTCATACATTTGCATAATGCCCACCTAGTGGCTAGTTTGACACGCCCTCAAACAGAGCCAGTCAGAGCGGAGGCCGGAAATTGTGAATAGCGGTTTCGCCGTGTCGAGAAAACGCTGTTTTTGTCAGTGCAAAGGCAAATTCCCTTTGTTTGGCTAGCTGACCAATCAGAGCAGACTGGGCTCGTTGCGAGGGGGGCCTTAAAGAGACAGGAGCTAAAACAGCATTTCAGACAGTGGGTGAATAGAGGTGCTGCAGACCCTGGCAGTTTGGAAAAAATAAATTGTTTATTGAACATTAAAATGCGTAAACCTATTCTAGTAGAACTCCTAAATAAAGGTATGAACCTGAAAATTTGCTAAATAGGTCCCCTTTAATGATTACATTTTCTGAAAGAAGCCATAAAATAATTAGGGATGTGCTCAAAAAGATTTGTTTCTAAATTTCAGGGAGCGATGGGCTGCCTCAGTTCTCTACTACAATTACACCCTTGATGTAAAAAGTTTTCAGATCATTTCAGATCATTGTTTGTAAGCACTTTGGAAAGTTTTAATAAAAAAGTCGAAACAGCATTTCATGGGTATTCTCGTTAGCAAATTGACCGTATTTTTACACATCATGTTAACTCAAATTAATTTAATAATCGCCCAATTCTGTATATATTTCTGCTCTGCCAGTTATTAATGCCGGCACCAGACTACACAATTTCAGCCCAGTTTTGACACGATTTTGTTGTCGCAGACAAACGGCCAGTGTCGTGCCCGAATTTGAACGTCGGAAACGACAAATGGTACGTGTAGTCTGCGAGCTGCGATGTGGTGTGTGTGACACCTCACAACACCCGACGAAAAGTCTTTTTTTTTTGTTTTGTTTTTTTGTGTTTTCCTGCTGTGTGTGACATCTCCTACGACGTGTTTCTTGACCAATAGGAAGACAGCGTACTCTCTGGTGCACATATGTAAACATAGCGCTTCTCTAGCCATTATTGACAATTTCTTGACCCTCCTCCCCGACGACGTATGAACTCACGTGAGGCCGTGAAAGACTGCATACGATGATTGGTCGGGGTCACACTTGTAATGTTGCCAGTCTCCCGGCCAAGACACGGCACAAATTTATTGCGTAATCTGACATGGTGACCATTGTGAACAACAAAAACAATGGTGAAGTCTGATCCCGGCATGAATGTCACCAAACATTTTTACTAACATTTTTAAATGGATGTGGTGGTGGCAAGCTACTTTCAGTTGTTTGAAGATCCCAGAAACATATTTAGTTGATTAAAATACAGATCTAACCCATCCAACTTCTTCTCTTTACAGCTATTCACCTTTGTGACTACGAGGACATCATCCCTGCAGTGGAAATTTACTCTCTGCTGGCAATCTGTTCCTCCGCCAACCGGGCTTTCAGCACCTGCTCACAGGCTTTTATTAGGCTGGAATCATTGCAAAGTATTGATGCTGAGCAGAGACAGCTATATGAGGACCTGGCCTTAGAGATTTTCACCAAGCACACTCCCAAGGACAGCCGCGTGTCAGGGCTGGACAGCATACCTGAGGGGTGAGGTTTGACCGCCGATACAAAAACCTTCTGTTGTGGCTAAAACTGGTTGGTAAAGATCTGACACAAAGTTTAGAGCAGTTAATAAAAAAATTTACACAGGCAAGTGGGATAAGACATGATTCTATTTTATCCTAATGAGAGGCCTTAAAGGAAAATTATAGGTTAGAGAAAGGTCTGAATGTGAAATTTGACAGTGTTATATATTTACACAGTTACACGGTATTGTTAGATTGAGAACTAAATTGTTTGAGTTCCTTAAAACAAAAGATTTCAGCGAGCACAAGGAAAAACAAATACAGTAATAGATTAAATTCTCCAGAGGCTCGTTCCAAAAAACGTGCTAAGAAAAGTCGACATTAAAGTCCTAACCTGACTTGAATTAACCTAACAAATCAGCTGGGGCTAAAACGGTTCCATAAAGGTAAATTCAAGCTGACGCAATCAGGCTAATTCAAGATGGATGCATGCTATTCTTAAGCAACCCGAGAGGTCGAAGGTGAATCAAATCGATACAACATGGCAAAAAGCAATGTTAAAGAGAGAATGGTCATTCTTGGCCACCAAGCAGTGATTCATATTGGAGAAATATAAAGAATTCAAACGTTTAATAACCCCAAATACATAATACACACACATAAAAGTAAAACATGACAGAAATGTTGGCAGAAAATTGCTATCGATTGAATCTGTATCCTACATAGGCTGCTGATACCTACATGTACATTTAGCAACTATTAACTAAGCTAAAATGTCATAATGTATTCTGATGCAACCAAATTAAATATTTGGCACAATACATTCAAACAGTAAGAACGTAAACTATACAACGTCACATCACATAGAGATTAAACCTCAAAGCTGCAAATGTATGTTCACTAGGTCAATATACATGGCCTATGAATGAATTATTAAAAGCGCAGTGCAGTGCACACAGTCTGTGGAACTATAAGCCCTTTGTTGCAGCATGCTATGTGTAATGTGTGGCCTGAAGAAAGATGAAATATATAGATAATAAATTTTCTCGAAGACACTATAATTAGCTGTCGGGGTAAGCGATAGGGTCTGACATGTCCCTGAAAGTACATTATATTTAAAATGCCCTGCATTCTATAACTGCTCCCTCATCCACCATCTCATCAATGAAAGGACACAACATGATTGACAATGAAGAATGAAACGTGGGTTGAGGTCCTGATTTATAGACCTTTACTGAATTGATTAATACCTAGACCCACTAAACACATCAAAGTTAACTTTTTTTATTTTCTTTTTTTTTTTTGCATTGTTTTAAATATTTTAACCAATACATTTTAAACATGGTTTCCTAGAGGATAGAGGCAGATGGATTTATATACTACATTTCTTGTCAATATTTTTTTTTGCAACTGTACTGTTCTATTGGGGTAATTTAGATTGAGACATATTTTATGTATAGCATAAGCCTAAATGTTTGATATCACATACTATATAATTAAACACATGTGGTTATAAATCTTAATTACAGTTGCATGATTTATTTAAATTTTTTTTTTAAAGATAACGTTCTATAATAATATTTATTATTATTATTATAATTATAATAATAATAATAAAAATACATCTTTTTTTGAATGATATTTTATACAAAGTAAAATAATATGCCAGCACGCCATAAAGTCAGTGTTTAAATCAGCACTTTCCCAGTGTTCCACTCTGGTTAAACAAGAATTCAGGCTTAGCCTGAGAGTTAGCCTGCCCCAGACCAGGTTTGTTTCCAAGCATTAATTGCCATAGTAACTGAGCTATTTTGAAGTTGATTTATGGAACCGAATCAACTGAAAATAAGTCATAATAACCGAAAGAAGCCTGGCTTATATGGTCAACTCGCTTTATGGAACGAGCCTCTGATCTATTTATGATTGGCCAAATCGACAAGGACAAAAAAAGCAAAAAACCTTTCAGTAATTTTTTCATTTTGGGATGAAGCTGGGTCGGGTTGGTGGGGCAGTCAAAGCATTTGGAGGGGCACTAATATTCGGTTACATAAGGTCACGTCGGAGAGTCCAGTAGAAACATTCTTTCCTGTGGAAGTAAGCTGTTGTTGATATGCAGGTCAAACCTAATCATTGTAATGTAGACACAATGGGAGCTCTAAAAAGCTATGGTCAAGAACATTGTGCAGCATAGCAGTTTAAAACAATTTGAATGGACATGAATATACGTTTTTGTTGGTCTTTTAAGTAGTACTGTCAAGCGATTAAAAAATGTAATCGTGATTAATCATAGAAGTGTCCATAGTTGATCGCGATTAATCGTAAATTAACGCACATTTTTCATCAGATCAAAATGAACCATAAATGTACCTCAAGGTCGGGCTTTCACCGACATTGCCTTTCACATTGTCCCTGTCATAGCTTAAGCTCGTGCACTGTGGATGGTGGTGGCTCAACCATATATAGTTTGCAGCAATTGGAGGGGTAGTCATTAATGAGTACAGTGTATAAAGTCACGGTTGCCCCAATAAAGTTACCTAAGAGGGCTTGCTGGGATATTATGCAAATGTTAACCTCAATGCCATCAGGACAACAGTAATGATGACTACAAACTAGAATACGCTCCTAGACCTTTTAGCCTGAGGTTAGCTAGATCCACCATCGTTATATATCTAACACTTCAATACTGTAAACATGCGTTATAAAACTTGCAGATAAGTTTTTATATCTAACAAGACTGAACCCATCCCTCAGAGGACGTGTAATCGCTTGTTGTCAGTCAGTTGTGTGTGAAAACAAAACATTAATGTTAACAGGGGAAAGCCTGATAGTCTAAGGTAAAAAAAATGATAGCCTAGCCTTTGGTTTAGCTAACGTTAGCTAGCTATATCGATACATTTAACCGAGACGTCTTGACTGTGTCTATATTGTTTGGGCAAAATCCCTTGTCGTGATAGAATTCAAATCGCTATCTCACTGCCATGGGAAGAAAAGCAGTCAAAAGTAGTGCCCAGGCAGGTAACATCAACTTAAAATTATGCGTTCCAACTAAAACATACTGCGTTCATTGTATAATAGGTACATTGGTCAGCTAAATGCTCCATATTACTTCAATATCAAAGCTCACTCCCACTTCTTAAGGAAACCAGAAAGTAATTGTGTCCAACCTCACATGGGGAAATATAATAAAGACTCCCAAGCTAGATGTTTCGGGGCTTAACGCAGTAATGAGACTGTCTGCATTAGCTGTGTGCTTGGCTAGCAAATGGTAAGATGAGATGTTCTCCGGTAGTAACTCAATTTAACCGGCAGTACCTGCAAATAACTTTGGTCTTGTCGACAGACCCATTGGGCAGGGTTTGTAGCTGAACATGTCATTCAAAAATACCCTTTCGTTATCCATTGCTTGCTAGTTTCTGTCTGATTTACGACTGTGTTAACCACGTCAAAATATTTGTTTCATTAAAACAAATTTGCGATTTCTTTGACAGCCCTACTTTTTAGTCATTCAAAAGAAATACTTGTGTCACAGCATAGAATTGTTCCTATTTATAGACCTTTTGCTAATTCACAGTTAGCTTCCAAAAACCCTAAGTTTTGTTCTTACTGGAAAAAATCCTTTAAGCAATAAAGAAATATTTTGTGTAATATCAAATGATAACTAGAAAATGCATTTCCCTGAGCAGAAGCTATGTGATTGCGTTTCCACCATCAGCAACCAGGCAGTGTGGGTGGCCAGCCCCCTAAAATAATCGCTTTAGCACTACTACTTCCTCGTGTGTTGGTGGACAGCGCTGAACTGAACACAAGTGTAAACGCACACTTGGGGCCAGTTGCAACATCTCACTTCTTCCATTTAGATAAATATTGTGAACTAGATGGCATATGTAGTCATCTATAAATTGTATGGGTAATTAGAAGACAGATATAAGTGTAATATATACAAGTTTGGCTGGTCTATGTCAATTAGTCTGAGTAACAGAGAAATGCAAAAAGTGTTGCAACCGTCCCAGTCTCCCCTACGTCCTCGTGCATAAAAAGCTACATCATTATCAACTTATTTATTCAAGTATTTATTTATGTCAATGCTAGAATATTACTTTCACTGTTCCTTTGAAAGCGACGCCCCTTGAGCTAACGTTTACGAGGCACTCCTGCTCGCTGCTGTAATCTTGACTATACTATATAGGGAAGACCAGACCACCCCATACCAATGATAATTCTCGGTAATTCTCGTAAAATGTGTATCTTTGGATTTTCCCCAAATGCAAGTAACACGTTACCAAACATCCTCAGCTTCATTTTGAGACCCGCGAATCCAGTTGCCCTGAACTTTGACCTCTCTACGCCTTTTACAATGACTTATAATTTTTTACTGGCAGAACGTTGGGAAAATCCCATAGGTTCCAATGGTATTTTAGAAAACGCTCTTGTTATTTTTTACCTCAAATATCGAAAACTGTTTGTCTTCAGATTTTGCTTAAACTTTTACTGTGTATACCAGAGGCTTTGAATTGGATTTAGAAATTACTGAAATCGAGTTGGCCTAATATTCAGGCATGTAGGTGAATCAAACAAAACTCTTAAGATAGGTACACGGGAAGTTGTTTAATCAGCTGAAGGCACACATGTTCACTACAAGAATGAACGTATGGTTTGTTTCACATAATATTAGTTAATCGCCTAGTTATATTAAAATGAACAGGGTGATGCAGTTTGTGCCATGATTTAGAACGCAAGCTTCACTGTAGCCCTCAACAGGCTGAACAAACGTTCTTTTCAATTAATTTCCTATGGGTTCGTGCTAGCGTTCTACAGCTCGCGGAACCAACTGTCTTTTCTGCGTTCGAGGTAAAAATACTGCGTTCTATTTTCCGCCCTAACTATAGAATAGGTTACATAACGTAAACAAGTTCACGACGTCTATCTAAAATGAATTCTTCTCATACAACTTGTAGTCATGGCAAACGTTAGTTGGTTAACTAATTTATACGTGGGTGACTGGTTAACAGGCTTAGCATATTTGGTGTGACGGGACTTTTTGCATGGACATGCACAGCATGCAAATATTGTGCTATATTACTAACAACACTGGCACAAAAACCACTTGTACACTTTGTAACTTTGTTTTAATGAATGGATACCAGCGCAACCCACTACACTATATCTTTTATAATCGCACCGGATCCTTTTAAGTAGCATTCGATCAAAACTGTCGCAATGTACAGCCCTGCGACATTAAATCAACACGAGTGCTGTCTTCAGTGTAAATGCTTGTTTATCAGATTTCAGCAGTGTGCTATTCTCAAATCCTTACACTGTAAGTTACAGTAAACAAACTGTCACCAAAGCAAAGGCTTGTAGACCGACCTGATTGCCCTATTGAAGGCGGTACTTTCATTTTCCTCATCATGAGGCTTGTGAACAGCCATCCACATATTGTCAAAAATGTCTTACTCCTAGCCGTGAATTTCCCAGTTTGTGCTCCAGTCTCCAATGATGTCCTTCATTGCAGAAGCGTGTATCCATGGCTAGTGCTAATGGCAACTGGAAACTAGCTAACTCGCTATGTAAAAACTATACCGTCCATTCGTGCAGATGACTTGAATTGTTGTGTTTTGTTATTTATTTCAATCATGTCAAATAACGAGATGGAGTCACTGATGCAGTTTACAACTGGTGTTTGGCGTAATAACCAAGACAGTAGGTAGGCCTACAACGTAACAACATGCAAATACATAACATCAACGCTAGATGGCGGTATATGACCGTGAAAACTATCTCCCAGTCAAAACCCTCTCCCCAGTCATTTCAATGGGGCCAAACACCGATTAAAAATAATAATAAAAAATATAATACGTTAACCGATTACTTAGCTGTATACACGCGCACTGGACTGCAATACCCAAGACATGTGGGCACTGGAATGGAATTGATTGGGAATTGCGGGCGTAGTTAAGGCAGCAAAAATAGGCCTAATAATAAGAATGATGCAATCACGCAATCGCATAATTAAATCTTTACGTATGTCTTCGTCTTGTCATTTAAAAAAGGGCCACTGCACGGTCGTCAACGCTGGACTTAATTTTATGGTAGTACGTGCACTGAAAAGTGCAGCGCTCCTAATTTTCAAGTTAAATTGCCAACCTACTCCCATCACATTTGACTGTCAAACTTCAATTTGTTTTAAAGTAAACCCCTGTCCGGATATTACCATTGGCAAAACAACCAACTAGTCAAAATGTGTTATTTAAAGTACGTGCTAATATATACTTTTAATTGAATCGCTACTAACTTAAATCATGACTGTTGATCAGGGCCTTTCAGCTCTGACTAGACAAAGGCCTCATTGAGACATTATCAAAAGATCGGAGACATCAATGTGTCCTGTGTGTGTGAGCAAGTCTATCATAATATGTTGGGTGAGCAAGTCTGGCGCAAATTGGTTGCCGTGGTATCACTCAGACTGAGTGTTGTGTTTGATAGCTACCGGTCCATTCGTTGCTCGTTCTGTGTAATTAATTGGCGACCAATTTGTGTAAAGCGCTTTGAGTCTTGAGAAAAGCGCTAAAAACTAAATAAAATGATTATTATTATTATTATCAATCCTAGGCAACTAAAGACATTTTTTAAAACATTTTTAAACAATCATCAAAATTCTTCAGAGTTTAGAGAAGCTTCCCTGCATCAAGGTAGGGTTGCAGCCAGGTACAGTTGAGGCCAAAATTATTAGCCCCCTTGTGAAATCAGACAAAACCCTTGATTTCTCCACGGAAATTACCATTTACAACAAGTGTTTATAGTGTATTTGTTTCCAAAATAATAAAGACAAAATGTCCACCAAATTTGATTAGGATATTTTATTGATGCACTGAGTTGAAACAAGAAACGTCAAAAATGACACGTCCAAAATTATTAGCCCCCTGGCCATTAATAGTCAATAGTGTACCCTTTCTGAGCCACAACTGACAACAACCTCTTAGAGTAGTTCTTTACTAGGTTGGCACAGGTCTCGAAAGATTTTGGCCCATTCTTCCATTGCAAATTGTTCCAGCTGGTCCAAATTGCATGGTTTCCGAGCATGGACATTCACTTTCAGCACCCGCCACAGATTCTCAACCGGATTAAGATCTGGGTTCTGTGCGGGCCACTCCAGCACCTTGGTTTTGGTGTCCTTTAGGAACTGTTGGACCAATTTTGATGTATGCTTTGGGTCATTGTCTTGTTGGAAGACCCAGCGACGACCTAACCCAAGACTACGAGCAGATTTATTCATATTATCCCTCAAAATCATTCATTCATTTTTTTTCATTAGCTGTACCGCTTATCCTTAACAGGGTCGCGGGGGGGCTGGAGCCTATCCCAGCCGACACAGGGCGAGAGGCGGAGTACACCCTGGACAGGTCGCCAGTCAATCACAGGGCCGACACATAGGGACAGACAACAACTCACACTCACATTCACACCTACGGGCAATTTAGAGTCACCAATTAACCTGCATGTTTTTGGACTGTGGGAGGAAACCGGAGTACCCGGAGGAAACCCACGCAAACACGGGGAGAACATGCAAACTCCTCACAGAAAGGCCCTTGGGTCAGGTGGGGATTGAACCCAGGACCTTCTTGCTGTGAGGCAACAGTGCTCCCTCAATCCCGCAAAATGTCAACATCATTTTCTTTTTTCATGATGCCATGCACCCGAACAAGGCTCCCTGTGCCTGAGGCTGCAAAACAGCCCCACAGCATGATGCTCCCACCACCATGTTTAACTGTGGGAACTGTGTTCTTAGCGTTGAAGGCCTCTCCCTTTCTTCACCAAACATTAGCAACATCCATGTGCCCAAACAGTTCCAGTTTAGTCTCATCATACCAAAGCACAGACTTCCAAAACTCATCTTTACCTTTCAAATGTTCACGGGCAAACCTCAGTCTGGCTCTGATGTGCCGCTCTTTGAGTAAAGGGGTTCTTCTGGGACGATGGGCCTGAAGCCCACCACAATGAAGAGCCCTCACAACTGTGTTCCTTGAAACATCAACTCCAGAAGAGGCCAGGTCAGCAACAATCATCTTGGCAGATGTCCAGGGCTTCTTGCTGACATCTCAGACTATTTTCCTCTCCAGAGTTCTTGAAATATTGCGCTTTCGACCACGCCCAGGTTTGTTTCTTACAGAATTTGTCTCCTTGTATTGCAATGATGCAATGTACAACAGTTCTAGACACTGTGAAATGCTTGGAAATAGCAGTAGAGCCTTCCCCCTTATCATGAACCTCCACTATCTTCTTTCTGAGCTCAAGACTGATTTCCTTTGTCTTTGGCATGGTGAGTAAGAGTAGTAGTATAGTCCCTCTCAATAAGGTATTCAAGTGCCCTGTTTCTTGGAGTCCTTTTATGCTGATTGAATGCTCAGGTGTGGCTTGAAAGTTGATTAGGTGTGGTTTGAAAGCTGATTGGTTGATTAGGTGTGTTTCGAAAGCAAAAATTCACATGGGGGCTAATATTTTTGACCAACCCATTTTTCACTTTATTTGATAGAAGCAAGCCTAAAACGTATTTTACATTCCAAAATGTACCAAAAGCTACTAAATAGCACTGGTGAATGTTTGATTATATCAAGTTTTATCAATGCTGCAAACATTGGGAAGAATCTTTGGAAAATGTTCCATAACTCCTGGGGGGCTAATAATTTTGGCCTCAACTGTATATACAAAACCCATCCAATCCATAGTAATACAATATCAAAGACAAAATACAACATCCACAGCAGAAACACTGAGAGAGACAATACAGTACGATGCCAGATCACTAAACGTTAAGACAAGGATAAAAAAATACGATTTATGCAAATTATGACCTCTAATAGCAGCACAAGCAAATGAGACCTTGAATCTATTAGTCCTTTGAATTGGTACTCTATATCTTATACCAGAATGATATGTGTATGGGTGCTTGTGAAGCTCAATTAGTTAATTAGTGATTTTTTTTGCATCTGTAATGTTTGCAAAAAGTATTTGGTTTGTGACTTAAATTCTGCATCTGTAAACAAAAGATTTGCAATTTATTTCTGTTTGAAAAAGGGACAAGATTTTTATGAAGCGCAACTAATTGTCTCACATCAGTTACAAATATTTGTTTGTTATGGAATGAGATTTGTGCCAAATATCTACAAAGGTAAAAGCAAAATCCACAAACAAAAAAGAAGGTAACCAAAAGCATAACTAAAATACAAAAGCTGTCTCTCAAGCCAAACAATGCTAATGAAGCCAAACAACAGTAATGGGTGAACTGGGAAAAATGTGGAGCAGAGAATATTACCTGGGAGGACTTTTAATGAATGGAAACAACAATAATTTGCTTTATTGTTTGGACAACTTAAACACAACACCTCAAAATCTTCAACGGCAGGTTGTTCAGAATCTAACATGCACCCTCTAATTGGAGACTTTTAATCTTAAATGCATATTGTCAAGGTGCGAGACTAGCCTCACTTGAGGAAGATATACCTGAAGCCACAATATCGTGCTTTGTTGCAGCAAATGGCAGCAGTTAACATCCTACCCATTGGAATCGGAGGGTGATACGCACCATCAACTTTGTCAGGCAGGGAGTGTAGGGGAAAAAGGATTCTAGGCAAACAAAAAGGGAGAGAGAGCTGCAAAAGATTTGCAATTTAAAGAGTGCAAAAATGCTTATGAACATACCTGTATGTACTCTGTAGAACTTTACTTTCTGCGGAGGAAGCCGTATACGAGGCATACAGAATAAATCTGTTCCACAATACTGTAAATACAAACTAGCAGCTGAGCATCAAAACTGGGGAACAAAAATGTTCTGGGGAAGTTGATTGTCATGGATTTGAGGCAGTATCAAACAACAAAACTGGTCAACAATATTCGTCATGGACTTGTGCCAGACCATAAAAGCTGTGTCAGACATAGCTAAAATAAGTAGCAAATTACAGTGGCTTAGAAGATAAGATATGGGCTGCTAATTAAAGATCATAATACCTATGAAACCAAGGTGAGTTTTCGGCCGAGCAGGCTATTGCAAGCCAGCAGGAAACAGCATGTTATGGTCAGCTGGAACAGAGTACGGAAAGGTAGTAAGTACATTATTGAATTAAGCCTTTTTTCTTTCAAGTACTGATCTGGCTGCAAAATATTAAATGGCCTAAATAGCCCCTTTTTGACATTTGTTTTCCTAGCCATATTCAAAACTTAAAAAGAAAAATTTTGCTCAGTTTAACAGAACAACACTAAAAGAAGATGCCCACCATAAAACCCCAATGACATCTGCTTAAAACTCTATTTACATTTTCAAAAGTACAAAAATTGTTATCTTTAGTATTCATAAACAAATTGATTTAATGTTACTATTTTAAGGGCTAAATAATTACGTTATGTATTTTTATTTTTATTTTTTTGATGAATTGTCACATTTTCCTAGTTTATCAATGGCAGATTTTTTATTTTGGAATCCATTATTTGGGAAAGTGATCTAACTTGTGCTTCCCTCTTTTTCAGGACTGAGGGAAAAATACCAACGTGCATTGTAACGGGACGGACTATCTCAGAATACCAGTTTTGGATGTGCAGTGTATGTAAGCACTGTGCTCTAGAGATAGAGATTGGCAAATTTAATTTCTGCCCACTATGCCACAGTTCGTTAGCTTAAAGTTTTGGAAAGAGACAACATAGAACAGTTGAGTCTATCTGAGCAGACGTCTGTTGTTTTACATTATTAAATGGCAGATATTTTTGTGTGCTTGTGAAACTTTTAATGTGTTATTGTAAATGTTTTGCTTAAGATGTATGTTTTTTGTATTTTTAAAGTGTAATAAAATTGTCAGATCAATAATTTGCCAGTGGAAGTAATTTCTAGTAGCCTGAAATTGGAAGTAGTACTTTGCCCTTCAGCTTTTCACAGACGCACTGGTCAGCTATTTGCCTATTTTTTTCATTTTTTGATCCACTAAGTAGTAGTTGTCCAGTTAAAACAAGTGTGCTGAGCTACATTGCAACTTTTTTAAATTTAAAATAGTAATAAAAAAAGCACTTGAATTTATGATTAAACCTGAATGTCAGTTTGCTATACAACAACTCAGTATTTCCGCAATGAATATTTTGGAGCAGCGGGCCGCCACAGCAAAATCTTTGCCACCGCTGCTTCTGAATATTATGAAATGTCATAAAGTTGAACTTACAAGACTCTGCGGAGTCCGCCCCACTGAACTCGAACCGTTGTCTTCTCTCTCCAACTTGAGGATGAGCAAGTGGAACAGTGTCAGGACGTCAATCACTGGAGAACATTTGAAAACCAAATAAACTACAGCACGAGCACAGCATTTTTGTGCCCCTACACTCACACATTTGCAGCGTCACTGCTTTTGATTCCGCAAGTCATGGTGCAAACAGCTTGCTGAAATCCTGCCTTCAGCTTATTTCACCAATCTATTGTAATGGATAGTTTCAATCTATGACAGAAAATAACCAATTAATGAGAGGGAGAAACCATGAAAAGATCAAGTACAATTTTATTGATGACTACATATGGGATTTAATTTATTGTTTATTTTTTTGCCATGGTATCGAATTGGGTATCGAGAATCGTGGAATTTCACAGGTATTGGTATCAACTACTAAATTTCTGGTATCGTGACATCCCTACTTTCTACTGAGCTTATCCAGCAATATAACGGCAATGATTTTGAGGTTTTATAAAATTTACATTTTGAAGTATTAAAATTTAACCCTTAACACTGATGGTGTAAGTACCATGACCCAACCAACAGGGGTATACAGCACCATGAGAGACCTAGCTAACTGGTCCTGGTGTTTGGGCTACTGTCCATCAAGCAAAATGTAATGGTAATGTTACCAATGGTAACCAATGGCGACCTCACTCAGCTGAGTGTTACCGTGCAGAAATAACTTAAAAAACTGTGTACTGTTCTGTGTTAGTACATAATAGGCGGACCATCCTATCTGTCAGTCGAGTCCTGTCTAGTCCAGGTCCTAGTGTACCTCCAAACCCTACTGGGTCCCAGTTTGCCTGCACGGGGGTGCTGTTTCAAAGGATCAAAGGGGGAGAGTGGTGGCGTACTAGAGCAGGACATCCAACCAAACAGGAGATCGCTACTGCGCCACTCGCTTGGAGCTGTCTGTCAAAGTGAGCGCCATCTAGTACTTCAAAGATAGCCTCTATGGCCTCCCTATCACTGCTCTCCTGGACCTCATTTCTTTTGAAGTAGCAGAGGGTCAGGTTGCACACTGGATTGATGCGCTCTAGTTTTAGGTTTGCCATGGTAGACAGGACAGGGTGTTTCTAGTCACTTATGCCTGCAATGCAGGCTGCAGCTAGACCCTTCTCTAAGGGCACTATATATTACATAGAGATAATACAGATTTTTATAACGAAACAAAATAACCCCAACACAAGCAGACAGTACTCCAATGTGGGGAGAACATGTCAGCTTATGTTAATAGTTAGAAAGCTGAGCACATGCCTTCTTTATTAGTCTTGTATCTTTGTCTTTGCCATGACCCGCTTTATTGCCTCTTGCAGCAGTTAAAAAAAGATTTTGTTTAACCAAGACTCTGTATTGTTTTTGTAACAACTATGTTATATTTGTCACTAAGTAGTCAAGTTTGCACTTCAACATAGAGTTCAGTGGGACACTTTGAGCACTTTGAGCCCCAAGGCAGAATGCATGCTCCTCGAAATCCACTCATTGACAATTTCGACATATTCTGGAACTGCT
Organism: Galaxias olidus; assembly: GCA_026901105.3. Lineage (NCBI taxonomy): Eukaryota > Metazoa > Chordata > Actinopteri > Galaxiiformes > Galaxiidae > Galaxias > Galaxias olidus. The sequence continues at coordinate 132,471 of JAPMUY010003158.1, forward strand.
GTGAATACTATAAGATGGACTTCATCCCAATTGCACTGGCGCACATTTTCTCTCTGTGAACATGGACTTTGACGTCCTACACACTGTCATAGTGCAATGAAAAAATCTATGTCCCCTCAAGGTAATCACATCACCCATGCCAATAGAACAAAGTAATTTACCTTGTGTGGTTACCACAGTCTGTCATGATCACTGCAAGGGGTCTGGACAGCCAAACAAATACTCCCTAAACTATACCAGTCGAGCTGTCTGTTTTCAGCCCAATTTCATCCCAGTAAACATTCACAACAGGCAACATGTGAGAGCCAACAACCATCATTTAAACTGTACTCTTGTATACAGTCAGGTCCAGAATTTTTGGCACACTTGATGCAAATGAGCAAAAAAGGTTGTATACAGATCATGAACTGTATTTTGTGTTCAAATGGGAAAATATGGGAAAACAGTATTCTTTTATAACACAATTATTCTAATTGAAATTTTTCATGTAGTAATACAATTTTCTATGAGTAATGTAGTTGTAAAAATTATTGGCTCCTCTAAAGATTATTTTAAATAAAAACCTGCTCTTTGGAAGGGTTGCACGAAGAAAGTCTTTACTGAGAGCAACAAACAAATTGAAGCATCTGGGGTCTCATTTATAAACGTGTACATACAGAAGAAGGCGTACGCCACTTTTAACGCCAACGTTGGGATTTATTAAAACAGACGTGACGTGAAAATGTGCGGTCCTCCACGCAAACTTCAACCCATGCGTACGCACTAAACTGGAGAGATGAGAAACTGCAACTCTGCTGGCAGAAGGAAGAATCTCAACAAACGCTTAAAAATTGACGCCAGTGTGTAAAATTATCGAAATATTAGCTCTCACATAGGCTATTATATACACAGTTGAGTGCACAAAAACAAAAAGGGTTTAGCATAATAATAAACAGAGATGTGTTGCTGTTATGTTATGATTATGTGATTTGTTTTTGTAACATAATCTATCAAATATGTTGCACAGTTTAATCGGGAAGCATATTTAATAGGATCTATAATTATTAAACAATAGCCTACTTGCATGTTCTGAAATGTACTCTCAAATAAGGCGAGCAGTATACTAGCCTACTTTTAAACTAGTACCAGTTTCGATGCCTCAAGCCTGGTTTATACTTCTGCAGAGGAGCACGTAAACGTCTCTGCGTAGCTTCGCAGAGAACGGGTTTCTGGGAAAGCGTAGCTCACTGCGACCCGCCGACGTGTTGACGAAGAGTCCTCCCAAATCCTAACAGTGCGTTGCGCAAAGCGTCTTCTCAGTGCATCAAACAATCGCTGATTGGTTGAGCAGTGTAGGAAGCAAGTAGATATTCGGTAAGATTTTGGCTGTATCCAAACAAATTAAAACGTAGATGACACAATGAACTGGAGCAGATAGGCTGATATTCAATAGCCTTCGAATCATATTAGTGGTTTTCAATGCACTTAGCTTGTACATAGTATAGCCTATGTATGTAGGCTATATGTTACAACTCTTTTCTGTATTGTTTGATAAACTATGTGAATATATTGTACAGCACTTTGGTCAGCTCTGCTTGTTTTAAACGTTTTCTATAAATAAACTTGATTTGATTTGATATTAGAAAATATGAAAAGCAGTGAGCAACCTTCGGTCTCTTTGTTTATACTTTCGCGAGACATGAACGGGAGTTTCCGTGTTTGTGCTTCTTCTACGGTTTTCTGTACATTCTGGATTACTGAATGCGACACTGCCACCTAGTGGGCCCACTAAACTTACGTTGAAGTATGTAGGCAAACTACTGTGCGAACGTACTGCCAAATGAACGTTTAAATTCGCTCACGCGGAAGTATAAACCAGGCTTCACTCGGACACGGGCAGAGACGAGCGCACGGTTTCATTCTTATCACATGTTCGTTGCGTAGAACTGTCAATGAGGGAAATGACCACACTGAAGGTGTCACGCAATTGAGCAGCCAGTATAAATTTATATTAATTACGGCGTTTCACTGACTGTTTTAAGCAACTATGGGTGTTAAAAGGGTGGGACAAGACGCGCACTCACGTCCGCCAAATTTAGAATTGATTGTGATGTTTAAAGGGAAATCGGCGGACGACTTTCGTGCGCACTGTTTTATAAATCTGATATTTTTTTGTGTACGCCATTTTTTCCTTATTGTACGTACACACACTTTTGGTATGGATCTGACGCATTGTTTTATAAATGAGACCCCCTGGAGTTTGCCAAACGTCATTGGAACTATGACTGGTACAGGGTGGAATGGTCAGATGATTGAACGTTTTGGCCATGTACACTATCGGCATGTTTGGCGTCAAAAGAGGGATGCATACAAAAAAGCACCTCATACCTACCATCAAATATGGTGGTGGATCATTAATGGTTTGGGGCTGTTTTGCTGCCAGTGGTCCAGGGGCTCTTGTTAAGATCGATGGCATAATGAATTCCACCAAGTACCAGGACATTTTAGCCACAAACCTGGTTGCCTCAGGAAGCTGAGACTTGGCCATAGGTGGACCTTCCAACAAGACAATGACCACAAACATACTTAAAATTCAACACAAAAATGGTTCTGTGGAAAGGAAATCAATGTTTTGCCATGGCGATCTCAGTCTCCGGACTTAAACCCTATTGAAAACGTGGTCTGAACTGAAGAGGGCAGTCCATAAGCGTAAATGTATGGATATCATGGATCTTAAAAGGTTCTGCATTGAGGAATGATCAAATATCCCCCCGAATGTGTTCTCCAACCTCATTAAACATTATAGAAATAGGCTCAGTGCCGTTATCCTTGCCAGGGGAGACTACACCAGGTACTGAAAACAGGAGCCAATAATTGTGAAAACATTGTTTTTTGGAAATAAATGGATTATTTTATTTTTATTTTATTTTGGTTGATTCCATTGAATCATCAACCCATTAATGACAACTATATTTAGTATGTTAAGGAAAAGCCACATGTAATTCTTTCTGTGAAACACTAAATCTGCTGTGGACACTGACAGGATATGTGGCGAGACATGACAACATCTAAAGGTTTGATTTCATATATTTACCATGTCTTAATTGGTAGACAAAGTTGATTTCTTTTAAAAACTCAAAAAAATCACAAGAACAAGTTTAACATTAATTTGACTTGCAACATATCAGATTTACACTGATACTAAAACATATTTCTGGAAAACGAATAGCTCCACGGAGAAATGCAGCTACTGCTGAAGTCCAGAAAAGAATGCTGTAAAACAGCTTTTTTCTACTCAAAAATGCAATGAGCTTCCATCCTTCAGAAATTTTATGTCGTCCTCGTGTTGTCTGGATTCTCTTCCCACAAGCTTCTTTAAAAAGGTATTTGAGTGCCTGGCATCAGACTTACTGCAAATAAGTTAACTGCTCTCTCCAATCTGGCATCTTCCCAAAGTCCCTGAAAACTGCAATTATGAAACCTCTGTCTGCTACCTTGTCTTAATAATTAGCAACTACAGACCAATTTCTAACCTGCCCTTTTTATAAGGGTCAATGACGTGACGCCTACTTTTTCTGTCCAACTGCATTTTTTGCCTTTTAAAAAATGTCTAAACACATAAGAAGACAACACATATATCTATTATCTTTCCCTTATACATACCCACTTTAACTTTTCCAACCTCTTTTGTTATTGGTCATTTTTCTGTTGTTTGAAGTGTCAAAATATCATGTGGTTCAACCGTCCAGCCATGACTTCTATTTTGAAAACATGTTTAAAATTACTTTTAATCTATTGAAATGTATCTCCTGCCCCATTTGGCATAATTTCAAACATGTTTTCTATTCATAGACAAAATTGCAAAGCATCTGCATTTATATTTTTATCATAATGTACAAATTAATGTTGTCCGAAGACGTTCATTTTATGAGATATCATCTGGTGAGACCATGAAGAAAATGCCATTTTGGGACTTTTATTGTGAAAACAATTCATGTGCAGAAACTGAAATCACAAATGTGCATGCCAAGGACCCAAAGAAACATCTCAGGTTAGTAGGTCTTTCTCAAATATGTAAGAAATGCTTATTTTTAACTGCGGGAATGTAGTTCCCACATTTGGATGTCATGTGGTATGACTTAAAAAAAACGATTAATATTTAAGTTTTATCTGCCAACCTACATTTCTATGATAAATTTGACAACTAAATCAGCCATTAGAAATCGGTGGGCCGCGGCCACTGATAGGCAACAGAGCGCTGTTTAGTGAGCCGCGGAGGCAGCGGTGGTCCTACTCAGGGCCGTAAAGTATACTCCTGCGAGGCAGGGAGGCCCGCAGTCCAAATGGGCCCGCCCCCTCCTGTCAACAAGTATTGTGATAAGAATTTAATTTTTATTTTGTTATGTTTTTTTAAACCCCTCAGAGTTAGCTGCGGGGGGCCTCACGTGTTTGCGTTACGGTGCTGGTCCTACTAGTAGTAATAGCGAATTAAGGAAATAAAAAATAAATGTCTTCTGTAATTTACGACGGTAGTTATTTTTATATCTAAATGTGTTCACTAGTTCAAAACGTCAAACTAAAATGGACAATTTCAATGACTTGACTACGTTTGAATATCACCACACCAATCACAACACATCATCAGGCAGACCCAAACATATTTTGCTAGTATTAGCTAGCATTCGTTTTTTTACAAAGTCATGTGGTTGACAGCCCTGCACCAGTAAATTCTCCATAGTGTGTGGTGAGGAAATATGACCCTGAATTTTTTTTCTCATGTTACAGGGCTACCAACTTTTCTGATTGCTTTTGCATGAGAGATTTGTGGCAATTGTGAGCACGCGCATTAGTCATTGCACTTGAATATACATGACTATTTACAGCCATTTTCCCATTTTCATAACTTTTAATCCTTACACCAACCATTAAAAGATTTACATAGGAATACAGCTTTCGCAAATGTCAAAATTAGATTGCCGCTTTGCAGAAGTAAATAAAATAGAACACTGTCCAATTTTGTTCTGCTTCGGATTCCGCAATGCAAAGCGTCATTTTGAGAGTTTTTTTTCTCTCAATGGTCTGCAATAGTAGGCCTAGTTTACGTTTCCCAAAAGCTAATGTATGACTACGTGAGAAATATGAGGTGTGGCGTGAGAGCATGTGAGGAGGGAGGGTCATTTGCGTGAGTCTCAGGCTCAATGTGTGAGAGTTGGCAGCCCTGCATGTTTTGTTTTTTTGTTCAAATTTATTTGGAAGGTGGTTCTCGGAAATTTTTCAACAATCAGAAGTGGGCCTTAATTTACAAAAGGTTGGGAACCCCTGCACTAAATGATTTCTTAGTCATCGCTGCCTGCTATGACCCCTTCCAATCAGGATTTCAACCACTTCATAGCACTGAAACTGCTCTTATTAAAGTTTAAATGATATCCATCTAAACACTGACTCTGGCAAAATTTCTATCTTGGTGTTTTTGGATCTTAGCGCTGCTTTTGATACTGTTGACCATAAAATACTTCTAGAAAGATTGGATAAGTGGGTTGGACTATCCGGCACGGTCTTAAACTGGTTTAAGTCATATCTAGAAAACAGGAACTACTTTGTGTCCATTGGTAAAGTATGAATCTGTGGAGTCCCTCAGGTAAATTTTGGGGCCTTTACTATTCAATCTTTACATGCTCCCTTTAGGTCAAATTATGCGAAATAACAATATCGCCAACCACAGTTATGCAGATGACACGCAATTATTCGTAGCCTTTTCACCAAAGGACCACAGGGCTATAGCATCACGGTCAGTGCATTGAGCAAGTCAATGACTAGATGTACCAGAATTTCCTTTGGCTCAATAAGGAAAAAACTGAGCAAATAATCTTTGGTGCTAAAGAGGAAAAGCTTAAAGCGAGCACACACCCAGAGTCCATGTCTCTCAAAACTTGCTATAAATCTTGGTATCGTCATTGACTCTGACCTAAATATCAACAGCCACGTCAACTTGGTAATCAAATCAACATCCTGTCACCTAAAAAACATAGCTAGACTCTGAGGACTCATGTCTACAAAAGACTTAGAAAAGCTTATTCATGCATTTATTACCAGGAGGTTGGACGACTTTAATGGTCTTCTCTCGGGTATTCCCCCCAAAAAACGCTTCGACGACTGCAGCTTGTACAGAATGCTGTTGCTAGACTTTTAGGCTGTAAGAGAGTCTCAGATCTTCCTGAGGTTGGTTCAAATATCTGTTGCATAGTAACTAAACGCTGATTCACCTTTTTTGGTTTTTACTCGGGGGACGGTTATCAGACATATTCCAGATGACCTGAGGGGTCTAGAAGGTTCATATTGTATTAGCATGTTGGTAATGCATTTTGGCCCCAGATTATTTAGTGACTTGTAGGTGAGCAATAGTATTTTCAAATCAACTCTGACACAGGGAGCCAGTGTAGTGATTTGAGAGTTGTAATGTGATCATATTATTTAGTCTTTGCTAACCACTTTTAAATCCAGATTAAAAACCTCTATGTTCTCTATTGAGTTTGGTGCAATTGTTCATTCTTAGCAATTTTATTTCTCTAATTTGTATTCCTTTTCATGTTTTTTTTGTGTTTTGTTTGTTTTTCTGCATGCCTTTGTTTATGAAACGTGCTATACAAATACATTTGATTTGAAAATAAAGGAGACCTGAATTGATTCAGATTTAAGATGCTTTAATCTGGATGTTATCAAAAACTTCAGAACATCGAGTACACGTTTACAGTCAAAAACCACCAAAAATCATGTGTCGTTGAACTTAACCTGAAGAGACTTCAAATGGAATTGCTTTCACATAAGCCGCTTTAAAGCATATTCTTGAAATAAAGAAATGTTGGCCTCAGTGTATCCAGGAATTTGGCTAAACCGCAAATGGTTTATTACTACATCATTACTCGATATTCAGTCTTTTTCAAAGCACTTAAGTGCATTCCAGCTATTTCTAAACAAAGTTTTCCAATTAAAATGTCTATTGTGACAATCAATGCTGGTTTGATAGTTATTCAAAGAGGCACTCCGTCTTATAGTTCAGTCTGTAATCTATTCCAAATACCAACAAGGATTACACACAAACGGAGAAACTATATATATGGATTAACACATAAATAAATACACCTTCTTAAATTTGTAACCGGTGTTCAAACTCTATGATTGCAATGTAAGTAGGGATTGACTGGACTAAAGGAAACATACATTTTATGCTTGGCCATCTGAATTTCCATTTTAAACAGATTAAGGCTTATTGTGCTACAGCAGGGCTTGATCAATCGGACACCGATGGTTTGGTCCATAAAGCAGAACCAATATTTTACTTGACAGCCAATTTCTTTTTTTTGACGTATCCTAAAAACGCTCGATTCAGCTGTATTGCGTGTGATTGACACTGGTATGTGACTGGTTTATTTATATTTTGGTATTTTCAAAGGGTTAGTTGTTAGGTTGTCGATCCTACTTCCTAGAACAAACCAATAGTATCACAGCTGCTGAAAATTTCACACTCTACATGTTCATTCTTGAAAATTTATATTTTCTTTATTAAGGAGAGCAGAAACTTGTAATACAGAATTACAGTGTTCATTCAATAGCTCTGCCCTATACGCTTTAGTCACAACATCAAACACCGAGCCAAACCCCTGCCCAACCATCTGATCTTGGAGCGGTGCCACCAAGTCCTCAAAAGGTGAACTCCCTCTCATTCTCTGTAACCAAACATTAACTGAAGCAGGTGAGGACTTCTAGCTGAGTAAAGCCATATTCCATAAATACTTTGACAAAACAATTGACAAGATTGGTAAGCGTGTTCAAGAACTTCTGTCAAATTAGGGACAATTATCTTTGAGCCATGGTGATGAAAATTACTTCTGGAGTTTAGTGCCACTGACACAATGGAAAGGGGCCAAAGAGAGCCTCCAGTGAGTTTTATGTCCGAGCTCAAACTACATTTCGGAAAGAAAGTGGGCGTGTCCGTTGTCCTCAAGGCGGCGCGTCAAGATGTCACAACCAGTCTCCGTCACTAGCAGGGTGTGCTCAAACTGGGCAGAGCGTCTCCCATCTCTTGTCACGGCTGTCCAGCCATCAGGCCATGTCTCATCTTGCCAGCCACCTTGGACAGAAACACACGTTATACCATAATGAACATTCTCTGCAGAGACTTGTGGGACACTTGACAGTGTCTATTCAATCACATACCTTCACATATCATTGGCTCAATGGTGAATACATGGCCAGGCTTCATAACTCCAACTGCTTTGTTTTCTTTAGTTAAACGGGAGGAGAATAGAGACCACTTAATTTAGTGTGAGTAAGGCCTTTAAGATTCAGCCTGCAACAATGTGTACTCACTGGCATAGTGTGGCACATTTGGGGCAGTGTGGAATAGTTTGTGAATGCCATGACCACAGTAGCTCCGCACCACAGAGAAGCCATTGGCCTGGGCATGCTTTTGTATGATGTTCCCAAGCTCTCTGTAGCGGATGCCAGGTTTTACTGAAAATGTTTTAAACGTTAACATGACTCAAAGCTTACAACTTGACCAATTGAGGTTAAATGTTTGGGTTAGTAAACAAACTTATCCATCAACCAAAGTGGTAATTTAGCCAATTCCTGAAAATACGATTTAGATTTTTGATTGGAACAAAAAACAAGAAGGGCTCCTACCTGAGTCTATGGCTTGCATAAGGCATTCATAGGTGGTAAGGACAAGTTTCTTTGCCGCTTCATCCACATCGCCTACAAAGAATGTCTCGTTGAGGTCTCCGTGGTAACCATTGTGGTACACTGTAATGTCAACTGCAATGGAAGAGGGTTGGAATTCAAATATTAGTTGATGTTTTCAGAAGCATTCTAAAGAAATATTTTTTTTTTTTTTTTATCTCTAGCCTTGAGCAATTTTAAAATATTCTGCCTAAAACCAAACACCCAAAATTACTTGGTTGAGGCACCAACAGTACAGGGTAAACGGGCATAATTATGGTCAAACATGAAAGGTAACATTAATTGACATATATGTAAAACTCTTAAACCAATAGTTCACCCATTTTCCAAAACGATATACAGTGCATCCGGAAAGTATTCATATCCCTTCACTTTTTCCACATTTTATTATGTTACAGCCTAATTCCAAAATGGATTAAATAAAAAAAAGTCTCAACATTCTACATACAATGCAAATGTATTAAAAATAAAAAAAAATTATATCACATGTACATTAGTATTCACACCCTTTGCTGTGACACTCAAAATTGAGCTCAGGTGCATCCCGTTTCCACGGATCATCCTTGATTGGAGTCCACCTGTGGTAAATTCAATTGATTGGACATGATTTGGAAAGGCACACACCTGTAAGGTCCCACAGTTGACAGTGCATGTCAGAGCACAAACCAAGTTATGAAGTCCAAGGAATTGTCTGTAGACCTCCGAGACAGGATTGTATCGAGGCACAGATCTGGAGAAGGGTAAAAAAAAAATTCTGCAGCATTGAAGGTCCCAACAAGCACAGTGGTCTCCATCATTCGCAAATGGAAGACGTTTGGAACCACCAGGACTCTTCCTAGAGCTGGCCGCCCGGCCAAACCGAGCAATCGGGGGAGAAGGGCCTTGGTTAGGGAGGTGACCAAGAACCCGATGGTCACTCTGACAGAGCTCCAGTGTTCCTCTGTGGAGATGGGAGAACCTTCCAGAAGGACAACCATCTCTGCAGCACTCCACCAATCAGGCCTTCATGGTAGAGTGGCCAGACGGAAGCCACTCCTCAGTAAAAGGCACAAGACAGCCCGCATGGAGTTAGCCAAAAGGCACCTAAAGGACTCTCCGACCATGAGAAACAAAATTCTCTGGTCTGATCCATCCAACCTGATGGAGCTTGAGACGATCTGCAAAGAAGAATTGGGAAAAACTGCCCCAAAATAGGTGTGGCAAGCTTGTAGCATCATACTCAAGAAGACTTGAGGCTGTAATTCCTGCCAAAGGTGCTTCAACAATGTATTGGGTAAAGGGTGTGAATACTTATGTACATGTGATATACAATTTTTTTTTTTTTTTATACATTTGCAAAAAATAAAAATAAACTTTTTTCACTTTGTCATTATGCGGTATTGTGTGTAGAATGTTGAGACATTTTTTTTATTTAATCCATTTTGGAATTAGGCTGTAACATAATAAAATGTGGAAAAAGTGAAGGGGTACGAATACTTTCAGGATGCACTGTATGTTGTTCTTTAGGCTAAATTAAGTAAGTATATTGATAAAGTTCGGGTCTTAGGATTAACGTATTTTTCCAACTAACGGCATTGAAACGATTAACTCATTTTAAACCACAATACTCATAGTTCACTGCACGACTCCATTTCCTTGTCACCTCCCCAGCACCAGGGAGTGGGCGTGTCAAAGCCATGAGGTGCATTAATTATTAATTTATTCATGAATGTTGAAATGCATTGGATTTCTGCTCTCCCGAGTTTCAAACTTTTTTCCTTTTTCTTGAGTGATAAACACCATCATGTGATGGTATGAGTAGAATTATTTAATAAAATTACTTTTAAGCCTTTATAAAGGTAATTTACTGTGAAACGGCGTTTATGGAAATTTGAAACCATTAAATAAATGGTCTTTAGATCACGCTGAAGTTTTCTGTTATTTTGTCCTATTTGTTTGCTTCACAATTGAAAAAATCTTCAAAGTTGTAGGCATGTTCTGTGGATAAAATGATGCAAACCTTCAAACAATCCGTTCTAATTCCAGGTTGTGAGGCAACAAAACATGAAAAATGCCAAGGGGGGTGAATACTTTTGCAAGGCACTGTATATATATTTTTAAATCTGATAAAATACAACAATTACATAATAACAACAAATGAGACACAAAATTGCTGAACTTAAATTAACATTTACTTAACGCTCATGTATTATTCGCTTGAACAAAATAAAAAAACCTTTGCATGGCGATCTACTTATTTAAATGCGAACAAATATCTTCAAGTAATCAAAAACTGAAATCAGTAAAACATACTTTTATATAAATTAATTGAATATGATTAAAAAATAATACGTTTTGGTGCAGCAACATTTATCAGCGTCTCTTTGTTGTGAAAATGTGTAAATACTTAAATAAATAAAATAAATTATTGGGAAGAGGAGGGTGGAGGACAAAGACATTTTCTTGCCAGTGGTGCAAGAAGGCTTAGGCGGGTTTGGTTCAGTTTCCACAATTCCAGTGGCAGACTAGTCTTTCTGTATATCACCGGCTCCCGGAGGTAACAATTCAGCTCATCAGAGATGTCCTCAATATCCTCCTTAGCATGAGTTCTGTTCTCAGGTTCTTCTTCCTCTACCCTTATTTGTTTAGGATCCGATCCTTGGTCTCCACCAGTGGTGACTTGTTGTTCAGACTCAGAGGCAATGGTTTGTTCCTCTTTTAGCCATAGTTTTGCCATATTCAGTGTGTCCTCTGCTGCAAATACATGATCCTTATATCTAGCAGTGTTGCCAGCACCAAACATTTGGTCTCCTCAATCTTGGAAAATCTTTTCTCCAAGTTCTGCAACATTGTCTTCCGGAGTGTTCTGATCCCCCTAGTAGTGGGACCCTCTGCCTGAAGCAGCATCTTCAGCACTGCAATGCTTGGGATGATGCAGGAGACAGAGGCTTCCCATGACTTCCAATGTTCTCCTGCATACACATTCAGGGTACGCTTCTGCTCCAGCATCCTCTGCAACATGTGCAGAGTGGAGTTCCAGCGAGTGGGAACAGCTTGAATGATCCTATGCTGGGGAAGGCCAAGTTCTTCTTGAATGGCCCCCAGATGCTGTTTTGCTAGCACAGTGGTTGAAGTGTGTTGCACATGTCTTCAACTTGCTGATAATGTCCCCCACTACTCTCTGACTGCCGATGCACACTTTGTGTGCACACTGTCCAGCATGTCTGTACTTCATACTTTTGAGACTATACCTTGGCTCTGCTACAGCCAACAACCGCTGAAAGCCCACATCTGAAACAACCGTAAAGGGCTGGTTATCTGTGGAAATTAATTCTGCTATTAAGGTGTACATTTGTTTTGACCTGGGATCCAATTTTTTCCATTTTCTTTGAGCATCAAACATCTGTGTTATAGTAGGCTGAAGTATGTCAGCTCTAACTGATTTCTTCTTTGCTTCTTTAAAAGCTGGGATGTGGTGACACTTCATGTGATTCCAGACATTTGTGGTGGTGTTTTTCTTCCCCGTTTCAGCCCCCATGCTCACCAATTTGCTGGTGATATTGCACTTGGCCTTAACTGGTGTTGTCTCAGTAAATAAAATGCCATAATGGACTCAATTTCTGTCCAGCCATCTGTTATTATTAAAATAGGGAAAAAAAGGTCAGTTTGGGTTACAAATAAAACAAAAAGACTGGTATTATTCCATTCACATTACAATCTAATATACACGGTTATCTTATCCAGTAGCATGTTGATTTGGGTGAATTAACGAAATACATTGGGTTATGCTGTAAAATTCCGAACGTGACTGGTCACGTGACTGGGCTAGCTAAAAGTCAGCTAAACACTAGCTAACAAAGAGTGAACTGTATTCGATGCAGCAAATATTTTGACTGGTGACGATAATAAAGGTGTTTTATTGTACTGAGTAGTAGAAGTAAATACATGTCTAACATATAATTTGTTTTAACAAAGTACAGTAGGTCAGCCACCAACGAAAGAAAACGTCAAAGGGCAAGAGTCACACACACGTACAGTTGGCATTTGTTATAAGAGTTCTTGTGCCACTGCTGAGGGCTGGGGGAGGCAGTAGTTAAAACCATTGTGAGACAAAGAGCAGGTGGTCGCAATCTTTTGAAACTGAAAAACGCGCTATTTAGTATCTATAATTAGCACACTTTCATTACGTGTTATTAATAATATTGTAATTACATAGTTTTGTTTACAGTGATGCATTGGGGGGGACAAATCATATTTTTCCCAGAACGGTTGTCACCCCCGGGATTTCAGCCACTGTGTCATAATAGTGGATTCGGGGGACAGAATCTCCGCTCAATCTCTCATTAAATACTGATACTCACAAACACAGTCTCTCATACACACAATCATGCGCACGCAGAGGGAGAGAGAGACACACGTGCAGGAATGCTAGTAAGCTAGGAATTTAAGTCTTACCATTTTCTCTCTGGTAATGCTGCATCTAGCATTGGCACACTTCCGATTGTTCCAAAGCACCAACCACTGATGTCTGCACGTACAAGCTCAAAAGTTTTTTTATTGTGTGATGGCAAAATTTACTCAAGGGAAGGCGCTAACATCGTCATCATCCAATGGCTGATTATTTAAAAATGCCAAATATCGCCCTGACTAATTGATCAATCGGTCGACCACTAGTTGTTACCCCTGATATGGCACACCCAGGGTCCGAAATTAACACCTGCCAAGTGCGGGTTGATTTTACATTTGCCGAGCACACCTCGGAAGACTATTCACCACACTGGCGGGTACATTTTTGTACCAAAATTGTATGAGAACTATGGAGTCTTTTCTGCGTTCTGGTGTCATTTACGCTCACTATGTTTCTGTCCTCTGCTTTCTGTGTCGAAGATTGACACAGAGACTACACAAACACACGCTCAGACTCGAGTTACTTTGCACCCACTGCATCCCTCCGGCTTCCAGTTTATTCAACCCACTTACCACCGGTCTGCTGCTAGCTACCGGCTATTTAGCTATCAGAGGTGTAAACTGGGCTCTGGACTACATGTTTACAGTTACCAACGACGTTATTTTGCCAACAATTACAACAAAGTTGAATGTTAAACTTTACGACTAGCCCCTGATGGTTCTATTTTCTTTAAGCTAACATAATATTAACAAGGCCAATACTGTCATAACCGTGACGTAATTAAACAATTTGCTTTTGGATTTGTTTTGGAACACAAGACCAATGTATGAACAACGGTTGTTACAGTAGCTTAATGATGTGCTTGAGAAGGGGGCAAATGCCAAGCTCACTGAAAACGAAAGAAGCTGAATTCATGTTACTTTGTGACAGCTTTTCTTTGAGCTCTAGCCTAATGGCTGTGAAATCAGTTTTTAAATGTTATATCTAAGCCCTATCATTTATGACTAAACAGCAGTTACAATGGGAGTCATAGGAGGCTGGCTACAGTAGGCTATGAACTCTGGAATTGATTAACTGTTGACAATATATTTTTTTATATTAAAAAATATTATATGAGTTTGCTCTGTCCTCTTGTTTAAGTTTGCATTCAACCTAATACCTTATCTCAACTAAATGTATTAACTAATGTATATGTGACACAAAAATGACATTTATTATCTTGGTCAGTAAAAATATGATTGGCCAGTAGACTTTTTCATCTACCAGTCCCCTTGGCCGGTGAGCCAAAAAGTGAATTCGGATACTGTGATCTGTGTCTGTGCCTCAAGCCCTAGCAGACACGTAAGCCTGTGATTGTTGTGATGCTCTTCTTGATGCTCCGCTTTAACATGGTTGTTGGTACCACCCCTAGATATATATATATACACAGTATAGCTCTTAGGGTTTGCATATTTCAACATCTCAATACATTAACATCCCCATGCACATATTGCATTATTTCATGCCGATTCCTCTTGCTTACACATTATCACTATATGAGCCACGGGTATGGTGCAGAATCCATGCCACTTTAAAATGCAATCATTACAGTTGATCAACATGAAATACAATACCCACACAACATTAACTTAAGTTAGTAAAGTGCGGGAAACGTGTTGAGGACTGTGATTGGATTTCATTTTGGCACGATTTCTGCACTTGTAATGCAATCACAACCACAACGTTAATCGTGTAAATGTCATCATGAGTTTAGAAATTAGAAAGGTCGTGTTCAAGTACCCCAAAGTGGAATGCAATACAGCTAAGCTTGCATTTCAAAGTGTGTTGGATTTGATTCTGCCATGAACTCAGCATTTCAAGTAAAATACACTTCAGCGACAAAGCAATGTGAAAGCAATGTAATGACGGTTTTACTATTCATATTGGCATGTTTCCAGCAAGTATGCAACGATTGCATTTTAAAGTGTCACAGATTCTGCTCCATACATGGGCATAACAGTATTCATATTACCTCATTTAAATACACGCAAATAGCACAAGAGCACCGAGATTTCATTTGAGTGACATCGCAGTTAGCAGTGCACTACACCCTTTGCGAGTGCTTTGTAAATTAGACGGTTTCTTTTAGTCTTATTTGCACAGGTTTAGCATCAGCAAAAGCCACGTGATCCTTTCGTGAATTTGCCCCTCAGTGTATAATATAATATTGTCATAGTTCCCTTTTTCTTTCTTCCTCACGTTCCAACATTATAATATCGGTCACCAATTCCCCCAGTAACCCATGCAGCTATTATAGGCTGAGGCTGCAATGGCACATTTCTAACGGTTGCCACATACAGTATAACGTGAGCATGTAGGCATGCAAAGAAGTTAAGCAACTTTGGGTTCATTATAATGTTGCTACCCAACATTCAAGTTTCCAAACTTGTGGCAAACTTATGCTACCACAAAAAAAAAGTTAATTTCCTCGCTTTTTAGGATATGGTCTATACCGATCAGCGAAAAACATTAAAACCACCTGCCTAATATTGTGTAGGTCCCCCTCGTGCCACCAAAACAGCTCTGACCCATCGAGGCATGGACTCCACAAGACCTCTGTGTCCTGTGGTTCCTGGCACCAAGACGTTAGCAGCAGATCCTTTAAAGGGGAATTTCACCCAAAAACAACAAATTAATTATTCTCCACTTATTATAAACAACTGGACAAGTGAGAGAAGTTTCATAATGGTTGTCAATATTCCGAACACTGATAAAGCGAATTCTGAGAAAGCACACCCAATGATGTCAGAGGGTGCATTGTTTGGATTTTAGAATGTACATTTCCAGTTTTGCATTCCGTGAAGAATCTGTAAAATAAACTCTACACGGGAACAGATATGTTTGTCCTCTTCTTAAGGAGCCATTTTGCATGTTTCAACAATGTAGATTATCTTTACATTAGAAGATAGACACGCTCCTCCAACTGTTATTTTTCTAAAAGACTGCAACAAGCAAGGGGGCTGTCCTTCATGTTCTGCAAACGTAGCTAGCTAGCTGTTTAGTTTACAACCTGACGCTAAAGCATGGTCAACTAATCGTTAGACATGGCCCATTTCCTAAAGGGTGGTGATATAATTCTCTAGAATTTCTGGGTGTTGTGGACCACTTTGAATGGCCAAACTAGATAAGAACGCCAAGCTTGAAAAACGTGCATAAAATCCTCTATCTTGAGATTATTTTTGTTATTTAAGGCAGATATACGGTAATTAACATTTGAAGCAAAATATTAACGGAAAAGCTAGGGTGAAATTCCCCTTTAAGTCCTATAAATTGTGAGGTGGGGCCTCCAAGGATCAGACTTTTTGTTCCAGCACATCCCACAGATGCTTGATCTGATTGAGATCTGGGGAATTTGGAGGTCAAGTCAACACCTTGAACTCTTTGTCATGTTCCTCAAACCATTCCGTAACAATTTTTGCAGTGTGGCAGGGCGCATTATCCTGCTGAAAGAAGCCACTGCCATCAGGGGATACTGTTGCCATGAAGAGGTGTACTTGGTCTGCAACAATGTTTAGGTAGCTGGTACGTGTCAAAGTAACATCCACATGAATGCCAGGACCCAAGGTTTCCCTGCAAAACATTGCCCAGAGCATCACACTGCCTCTGCCGGCTTGCCTTCTTCCCATAGCGCATCCTGGTACCATCTCTTCCCCAGGTAAATGACGCACCCGCACCCAGTCACCCACATGATCTAAAAGAAAACGCGATTCATCAGACCAGGCCACCTTCTTCCATTGCTCCATGGTCCAGTTCTGACGCTCACGTGCCCACTGTAGGCGCTTTCTGTGGTGGACAGGGGTCAGCATGGGCTGGCCTTCGCTCCCCACGTGCATCAATGAGCCTTGGGTGCCCATGACCCTGTCACCGGTTGTCCTTCCTTGGATCACTTTTGGTAGGTACTAACCACTGCATGCCGGGAACACCCCACAAGACCTGCAGTTTTGGAGATGCTCTGACCCAGTCGTTAAGCCATCACAATTTGTCCCTTGTCAAAGTCACTAAGATCCTTACGCTTGCCCATTTTTCCAGCTGACAACACATCAACTTCAAGAAATGACTGTTCACTTACTGCCTAAAATATCCCATCCTTTGACAGGTGTCATTGTAACAAGATGATCAATGTTATACACCTCACCTGTCAGTGGTTTTAATGTTATGGCGGATCAGTGTACTTAGAACACAATAATTAGAGATGCGTTTATATGCTGACACTATTAATGATTAAAAAGAGGAGCAGGCCTAGTTAATGTTGGATCTTCAAGAACGATTACATATTTGCATTTGTGTGCGGAGGCTCAAATCAGGATTTGGCAGACTGGGCTAATAGTTCTGACTAAGCTACATTTGACTCATTTGTATACTGAACAGTAGATACATTTATTTGAACTTAAAGTTACTATATGTAGTTATCTGTAGGGGATAATTTTGGCGATCCTACCGTTTTGCTTGGTGTAATTATTTTCCCTAACCGTCACAAAGACATGCAGGATGCTCGCGGTCACTGCATATCACTAGCACGATCAATGACTATACTCCTAGTATGGGCATCTCTTCTCTTTCACGTACTTCCTTGTGCCATAAACCAATTTGTCACAGTTTTGCGGGAGATTGTACCCAGTGGCAGACAAAATGAGTGTTAAATATTTCTTCCAGACTTCAAGAGGACTGATCTGAAACGCAATTTTTTCATTCTCCCATAGACAATCAGAAGTGCAATATTCTGTGCAATCAGAAGAAATGTATTGAAAATACGTTAATACAAAAAGGTTACCCATAGTTGCGTTAAATAAAACACATTTCCTTGCAAAACCTATCGTGTTTTCTACCTTGTTGTTACGTCCACCAATGTTGCGTCGGTAGACTGTGTTGTGTATGTGTATATGGTTGTCTTGTCTTCCCTTTGATTTTCTCCTTCACAATTAAATTAATTCAGATCTGTCGCCTGCTTACCGTTGGTTCACTCCCTTCATCACGCATCATCAGTCATCTGTTAACGAACCATACAAGAGATTGTACGTCTCCAATAAAACCTCCCTGCTGGTTGTTTTCGTGAGAAAGCGAGTTAGTTGAGTTTACTATGGCCATGCAAGTAATAGTCCGAGCATCAAAATGGGTCGTAGGTGGGCAAAAGTTAAGGGCAGGATTACGCCTCCCTCCCATTCGAGCATATATGGATGATATGACAATTTTGACGACAACTGCTCCGTGTACTTAAAGACTACTAAGCAAACAAAATGATAACCTTAAATGGGCTAGAATGAAAATAAAACCAAGCAAATCCAGAAGCATATCAGTTGATAATTGTTGAGCAACAAAATGTTCTTCATAGTTGAGGATCCAATTCCAACCGTGATCGAAAAGCCTGTCAAAAGTCTTGGAAAATGGTACAATGCTACACTTAAAGACTCGAAGCAGGTGGAGGAATTAAGGATAGAATTGAACAGAGGCCTAGAGAGCATTCAGAAGTCAGGGTTGCCAGGAAAGCTAAAACTATGGTGCCTACAGTTTGGACTTCTACCCCGGCTCATGTGGCCCTTGACAGTGTATGATATATCCATCATTAAAGTTGAAAAGCTAGAAAGAAGAGTCAGCTTTTATGCTAGGAAATGGTTAGGGGTGCCACAGTCTTAGTACCCTAGCTCTCTATGGGAAAAGTGCTCTGGAGCTGCCGCTTACTGGGCTTAGAGGAATTTAAGTGCACTAAAACTAGATTAGAAATGACACTTACGAAATCCCAAGATAGTATAGTAAGAAAAGCGGCACCCACATTAGCAACAGGACGAAAATGGAATCCAAAAGAGGCAGTGCTGCAGGCAAAAGCTGCCCTTCAACATACAGAAATAGTAGAGCAAGTACAACATGGACTAGGAGGATTTGGACTTGGCACAAGTAAAGAGAGATGGTCAAAATAAACCTCTTTGGAACAACGCAAATTAGTGATAGAACAGATACGTAAGCAAGAAGAAGCAGTAAGGAGGGCTAAAACTGTCTCACAAGCCAAACAAGGGCACTGGACGAACTGGGAAAGTGTAGAGCAGAGGAAAATTACCTGGAAGGACTTGTGGGGAATGGAATCCACACTGTCTTCAGTGTTTGTTAGCGTGTTTGTTAGTTATTACCTTTGGTACTTCGTTAGCGTCTATATTAGGTACAGCCTTTTGTTTGTTATTTCCCTTAGCCCTTTAGTCGGCCCTGTATTCGATAGTGTTTATTATGTGATGCGTCAGTGATGACGCTCACATATTGAAGTTGCAAAGTCATATTCTTATTATTAGGCCGATTTTTGGCACCCTAATTACGCCCGCAGTTTTGATCCTATTGTTTCCATTCGAACGCCGTCATGTCCAGCATAATAGCATGTAGCGCGCGTGTATGTAGGTAAGTGATCAGTTCACGTTATATTTTTAATTGTGTGATGGCGTTGTATGAGCCAATCATATACCGTTATCGTTAAGTCTTCTTATTCTCTTTATTATTAGCCTCGCTTTTGGCACCTTAACTACGGTTGCAATTTTGGGAATTTCACTTCTATTGCCACGCCAAACGGTCCGTTCTAATGATATGTAGTGCGTTTGTACACAGCTAATTGATCTGTCCACTCGTTATATTTTAATTGCCTTTTTTACAAGGTTAATTTGCCCACATAAATTAATGGGGAGATAGGTTCAGCCCTCTGGTGGACAATGAATGAAGGACTAAGATGAATCATACCCTTGTGTGTACTGTCATCTAGTGACCGTACAAAATGTTGGTTAACATAAATACATACGTTTACGAGATCATGCATTTCAATGTGATAAGCCTCGTTACGATACGGCTACGGTGTGAATAACTTTGATTGTGTAATTTTGCTGCAGTATTTGAAAGGCAACAGAGACTTCCTAACGCTGAATCCTAAACAAGCATTTACACTTAAGATAGACTACTGTTGATTTAATGACAATCAACATGCTTTTATCATTGAAGTATAATTTATGTGCTAGCTAGAATTAATTATCATAGTCATTATTTACGTCAACAACTAATATAAGACCTCGTGCTCCGTGCATTACCATGTTAGAGACCTCCTAGCCAGCTTCAAGACATAGAGGAAGAACCCCATTCGGACGGGATTACTATTATGGGGGGACGTGGGATACAACAATTTAGCCATGCTCCTCAGTAATTAAACGTCAGTAAATAAGCAAAAAATTATGAATAAGGTCTAATGATTCTTAATCACAAAACTAATGATCATTCAGGATTTGATGTGTTTTCGAATACTAATAGGCTACTACTAGTTCTTTACAGAAAAAACGCAAAAGAAGCCTAATTCTCCTTTACAATAACTCACTAAATGTTTACATTTGGCTAGGTGAGCCGCTCACCCAAGACATGTTTTAAAAACCCCTGTCACAAACAGGGTCTGTAGGGCAGTCCACTTGTGGTGCGCTCACCCTTAAAAGCCAAAACTTCTGGTGACTTGAATTGGACAGCAAAGGTAACGTTAGCTGTATTGTGAGTAACTGTGATAGATTGTTTGTAGTGCCGTTAGCCTGTTACGTTATGGTAGCTTGTTGTATAATGCACTCTTGGCCTATTTACTTAGTGCCATGTAAAATGCCTCATCCAAAATAACTTTGGCAACATTTCAAAACAATGTACGTAGTAGGCGCCATGCTGATATTATCAGTGATTGTAGAACACTTATTCTGGGGTAAACACAGTGTTAAGAGGTCATTGTGGTTGGATACTCTCAAATAGTTTTATTGTGGTTATATACAGTGCATCCGAAAAGTATTCATACCCCTTCACTTTTTCCACATTTTATTATGTTACAGCCTAATTCCAAAATGGATTAAATAAAAAAAATTCCTCAACATTCTACACACAATACCGCATAATGACAAAGTGAAAAACGGTTTTTTGAATTTTTTGCAAATATATAAAAAAATAAAATAAAAAATATCACACGTACATAAGTATTCACACCCTTTACTCAATACATTGTTGAAGCACCTTTGGCAGCAATTACAGCCTCAAGTCTTCTTGAGTATGATGCTACAAGCTTGCCACACCTATTTTGGGGCAGTTTCTCCAATTTTTCTTTGCAGATCGTCTCAAGCTCCATCAGGTTGGATGGGGAGCGTCGGTGCACAGCCATTTTCAGATCTCTCCAAAGAGAAACAAATTTCATTCTAAAAGCAAGAGACTCAAAGGCTTGATTCTGCCGACGTTAAAAAAAAAGCCATCGGGTTCAAGTCTGGGCTCTGGCTGGGCCACTCAGGGACATTCACAGACTTGTCCCAAAGCCACTCCTTTGTTATCTTGGCTGTGTGCTTAGGGTCGTTGTCCTGTTGGAAGGTCAACCTTCGCCCCAGTCTGAGGTCCAGAACGCTCTGGAGCAGGTTTTCATCAAGGATCTCTCTGTACATTGCTGCATTCATCTTTCACTTGATCCTGACTAGTCTCCCAGTTCCTGCTGCTGAAAAACTCCCCCACAGCATGATGCTGCCACCACCATGCTTCACTGTAGGGATGGTATTGGCCAGGTGATGAGCAGTGCCTGGTTTCCTCCAGACATGACGCTTGGCATTCAGGCCAAAGAGTTCAATCTTGGTTGCATCAGACCAGAGAATTTTGTTTCTCATGGTCTGAGAGTCCTATAGGTGCCTTTTGGCAAACTCCATGCAGGCTGTCATGTGCCTTTTACTGAGGAGTGGCTTCCATCTGGTCACTCTACCATAAAGGCCTGATTGGTGGAGTGCAGCAGAGATGGTTGTCCTTCTGGAAGGTTCTCCCATCTGCACAGAGGAACACTGGAGCTCAGATACAATCCTGTCTCGGAGGTCTACAGACAATTCCTTGGACTTGATGCTTGGTTTGTGCTCTGACATGCACTGTCAACTGTGGGACATTATATAGACAGGTGTGTGCCTTTCCAAATCATGTCCAATCAACTGAATTTACCACAGGTGGACTCCAATTAAGCTGTAGAAACATCTCAAGGATCAACAGTGGAAACAGGATGCACCTGAGCTCAATTTTGAGCTTCATGGCAAAGACTGTAAATACTTATGTACATGTGATTTCTTAGTTATTTATTTTTAATAAATTTGCTAAAATCTCAAAAAACCTTTTTTCACGTTGTCGCTATGGTGTATTGTGTGTAGAATTTTGAGGAAAAAAATGAATTTAATAAATTTTGGAATAAGGCCGTAACATAACAAAATGTGGAAAAAGTGAAGCGCTGTGAATACTTTCCGGATGCACTGTATATATAAAAATATAAATGTTAAATGTTTATTTTTTTTCTCAATTCATAAAATACAAAGTAAGGGAAAAGAAAATCTGTATCAAATCAACATTTGGTGTGGCCACCTTTCGCCTTTAAAACAGCATCCCCTGCCTAAAACTTTTTCACAGTACTGTATATTTCAGCAGCCAGTGCCTCTGCAGGCAGCCTTTCAGAAAACAGTCAGCCAATTTAGTCATCCCTACAGCCAGCCAGTTTAGCCATCCCTTAAAGTTTTAGTTTCTGTAATTCTGTGCTTGTACAATCTTAAGCTAGTTTCCTTTCAGTCCCCCCGCAGCCACCCAACACCCACCAATGTCTAAACCAGGGGTGTCCAAACCTTTTTTAAAGAGGGCCAGATTTGATAATGTGAAGATTCCCGGGGGCCAATGGTCCCTTCTGACATTTTTTTTTACAGTAAAGGTTTCATACAAATGCACTGTTCTATAACAAATGTATTTTTTTAAATGGCAATGTAACCAAATCTAAGCCACTCAGACGTGAACAAATAAAAAAAACAATTCTGACTTTCTTTCACATCTGGAGTCAGATAACATAAAACAAACTATATGGAATACTTCAAACTTCCATGAATTTTAAACATGACTTATTATGAGTAATGCAAAGTCTGTTAACATTTAGGAAAACTGTCCATGACCTCTTGCAAAGCAGGGAAATGTGCAGTGCAAGGTTCCATTTGTGACAAGTGTCTTCAAAAAAGTTGCAGCTTGGTTCCAAAGGCCTTAATGTGCGCATATACTTGGCTCACCACTGCGCCTTGTCCTTGGAGGCTAAAGTTCAGTGCATTCAGATGCTTCGTTATGTCAGCCAAAAAGCCAAATCTGCCAGCCATACAGTATCTGACAGTTCTTGCATCAGTTGTCCCTTTTCAGCCAAAAAATTTCCAATTTCTTCTCTGAGAGAGAAAAATCGCTGCAGTGCGGACACCCGACTGAGCCACCTCACCTCGGTGTGATATGCTACATCTCCGTATTCAGCCTGGATGTCAAGCAGGAACTGCTTAAACTGGCGGTGGTATAGGGCTTTAGAGCGAATAGAATTGATTGCCTTTACCACAGGTTTCATAACACGATCAAATTTGAGATGTTTTGCGCAGAGAGCCTGCTGGTGAATTACACAGTGGAGTTTAATAACGTTCCCTCCTTCTTCGCTGACTTTGTCGCAGATCAATGTGGACAGTCAACTTCGTTCACCAACCATGGCAGGCGCACCATCAGTACTAATCCTACTAACTTTACTCCATGGTAGTTTCATATCATCAACAGCTGCACAAACAGAAACAAATAAATCTGTTCCTCTTGTTTGGCCTTTAAGGCTTTGGAGGTCAAGCAGCTCCTTTGTTACGTTCATGTCATCGTCAACTCTTCCCAAAAAATCTGTAGCTGTGCAGTGTCAGATGCATCTGTGCTTTCATCGTAGGCTAATGAAAAATAATCAAAAGTCACTCCCCTGTCCCCCAATTGTCTCTGAATATCTGATGATATGTCCTCAATTCTCCGTGCCACAGTGTTACGAGCCAGGCAAACATTAGCAAATTCTTGCTTCTTCTCGGGGCAAATGTTTTCCACCATTTTTATGACAGTCTTTGATAAACGTACCCTCTGTGAAAGGTTTGCCATGTTTGGCGATTAACATGGCAACTTCGTAGCTTGCCTTGGTGACGGTTTCATTTCACTCACAGGCCAGCGTGAAGAGTGGCTGTTGTGAGGCCAAAGCAGCTTGGAGTTGCTTCACTTTTTCAGCGCGCTCACAATCTGTTAGCTTGTCGTAAGCGTTAGCATGTTTTGTCTGAAAGTGTCTTTTTACATAGAATTCCTTAAACAAGGCAATAATCTCTTGACAAATAAGGCAAACACAATTGCTTCGATTTTCAGTGAAAAAATATTGTAATTCCCATCTCTCCTGGAAGCGGCGGCCCTCACTGTCAACTTTCCTCTTTTTATTTACAGGCGGCATGGCAAAAATTAGCGAGATGGGTTCACAGCAAGGTCACAGAGCCAGATAGAGTTAGAGTGGTGCTGCCACTATGAGGTGAAAGGAGAAATTGCATTTTGAACCTTTTATGATTCATTTATTCTGTTTGACAGTCCTAGCGGGCCATAAATAATGCATTATAAAACCGAAGCTGCGGGCCGTATAAAATCTGACTGAGGGCCGTGATTGGCACCCGGGCCGGACTTTGGACATGCCTGGTCTAAACCAAACCAATGTCCCTGACTTAGCCAAATTGGGCAAACTCATGCTTTTTGTAAAGTGTGCCATTCATATTTTAGTATTACACACAGTGGGCAAAGCGACGTTAGCCAGCATGAAAAATCTTCCAAGCACAGGCACGCACAAGAGGCACGAAAACATACCCTGTCAATGACTACATTTGTGACAAGAAACATTTCGGAGGCAGATCAAGTGACCAAAGCTGAAGTGAACCTGTCAACATAGCCATTCTCTCACTTACCCAATCTCTCCCATCTATATTTGTTATCACTCATTCCTACCCAATTATCCCAATGAAATGAATGCATGTGTACATGTCTCATTCAAGTAATCCATTGTAAATAAACAGGTATGTCCTGAGTGTATATACACTTATGTGTTTTCATTTACATAGTAGGGGTAGGTGTTGGGTGATGGGGGGCCGTGGGAAGGCACACGCGGGAGCTGCCGGAAAATGTCCCTTGTTTCAAAATTCCAATGTTGACAGGTGTGCTTTTGTGTTGGTCTCGGTGTGTCCCCAGCCACCCACACTCCGCATTCTCTGGGCCGTGTTCGGCCCTTCCTGTCCCTAGACAGGCCTCACACCTGAAGGGTCGTAACACTTGTGATATGTTCTGAGGTCTCTGGTAATCATACCATTCAGTATGTCTCCATCTTGCAGAACTCTTCCGTCTGGGATGCCATGGCAGATGACTTCATTGACAGAAGTGCAGCAGGACTTAGGGAAGTTGTAGTAGTTGAGAGGAGAAGGATAACAGTTCCTTGCTGTGCAGGCCTGGACAGAGATAACAGAGAAGGTTGATAGCATGTTATGATACAATAACTGACTGCTATTTATTTAAATTTGTTTAGCCGTATTTTGGTGTTGACAGTCTTTACCAGGTGTACGGTGTGATCAATCTCTTCCGTGGTTACACCGGGTTTTACCATTAAGGCTGCAATATCCAGGACTTCTCGGGCAAGCTAAAAATAATAGAAAAACAGTCAAGCCTATATAGTCCATTATAAAATATTGTAATTTTACTTCACAGCTTGATAGAGAGGACTAATAATCAACAGGTAATAATTCGCTATGCCAAAAAATGTATGCAAATTGACTGCCTAATAATGAAGAACGTTTTGTTAAATGTTTTGTGATTGACTAATACACTTCTTGCTGCCATTATTTTAGAACTACTTGCTTAATATAAGCATTATTGAAACTAAGATCAGAGAAATAATGTTTTAAGCTAATAACCATTGTCTTAAAATTATAGGAGACAATGGACCTGCCTAAAGATTACTTTGTTTGCTCTAAAACTCTCAGAAGCATTCCGTAAAATCCCATAGCAAAGATTTTAATGATGCTTGAATGATGAAGTTTCAGTTTCGTACAGTTTAAGGAAATGTTTTCTACAGGAGAATCTTCAACTACAATGTCAATTGTCTAGGACGTTTTTAAATGTAATGTACATATACACTGGCTTGCAAAAGTATTCAACCCCTTGAAAAGAACAAATGAAAAGTACAAATGATACATATACAAATATTTTCAGTCAGTATTTTTACAGCAAACCCATTTGCTCTAACAGTAAATTTTCAATGCCAAAATTATTTATTAGTCAGCAGATCTTTCAAAGAAAATAAAAAACTGAAAAATGCTGCTTGAATAAGTATTTAACTACTAAACATTAGTATTTGGTAGAGCCACCTTTTACTGCAATAACAGCCTAAGTCTATTTGGGGGTAAGTATCTACCAGCTTTGCACATTTGCAAATTTTTTCTTCTTCACAGATTTGCTCCAGGTTGTTCAGGTTTCTTGGATGATGCTTGTGGACCGCAACTTTCAAACAGTGCCACAGATTCTCGATGGGATTGAGATCTGGACTTTGGCTTGGCCACTGTAGGACATTAACCTTTTTGTTGTTTAACCACTCCTGTGTTGCTTTGGCCTTGTGCTTGGGATCATTGGCCTCTTGAAAGGTGACATTTCTCCCAAGGTTCAGTTTTTTAGCAGATGGAAGCAGTTTCTCTTGCAATATCTCCCTGTATTTTGCTCCATCCATTCCTCCTTCAATTTTAACAAGATGCCCAGTCCCTGCTGATGAAAAGCATACCCACAGCATGATACTGTCACCACCACCATAGGGATGGTGTTTCTTGAGGCATGGGCAGTGTTAGGTTTGCGCCACACACAGCGCTTTGAATCAGACCACAAAACCTGGTCCCACATCTTAGCTGGGTCACTCTCATGCTTTCTGGCAAACTCCAGACGTGCTTTGATATGGTTGTTCTTGAGTAATGGCTTATTTCTAGCCACCCTCCCATACAGGCCAGTAGTATGCAGAGCTCTTGATATGGTTGACTGGTGCACATTCACTCCACTCTCAGCCACTGAACTCCTGTAGCTCCCTCAAAGTGATTGTTGGCCTCTCTGTGGCTTCCCGCACTAGTCTCCTTCTTGTTCGTACGCAGAGTTTTGAACGACAGCCTTGTCTAGGTAGTGCCTGGGTGGTGTAATGCAGCTTCCACTTCCTCACAATTGATTATGAAGAATTATCTAGAAAATGTGAGCTATTCTAATGTTTCAGAGGTGAGGCCAATTTTAAGGCCTACCGTGTCTCGGGCAAAATTTCAAGTGTCAACTTGTAGCTTCCAAAGCACAGGGTTTGAATACTTGTGCAAAAAGCATATTTCAGTTATTTATTTTTCTTGCAACATTTCTTCTAACATAAAACTAATGTCTCTTTAAAATTATTCATTTGGAGGGTCAGTCTTTTGTAATAAAATATTAAACCGAACAAAATCTCAATGTATCATTTGTAATCCAGACAAATCTAATACATTTCAAGGGGGTTGAATACTTTTGCAAGCCACTGTATCTCCTTCATTATGCCCAGTATTCATTCATTAAAATAAGCTGTGATTAAAATGGATTAGTTGCATATTATTGAAGAAAAAGATAAACACGTAACATATTTTCAAAAACATTTTGCACAATCAGATTATATTTTTTTGTTTATATTGATGATTGTTTGCTAGTTTAACCCCGTAATCTGAAATACTTACCTTGCACACCACTCTCATGCCCTCAATATCCTCAAGAGCGAGGATTTTGATTTGTGAGGTCCCCTTTAAAGACTGCTCTGACTCAGACATACCTGTGGTAAAGATAAACAGACACGCTATTGGCTCCACTGACCTGAATTAATCTTAGACTTCATAAAAACTGGTTGAAACAGTAGTAGTGCCTAATTTATTTTTAATTTACCCCAACATTTTACAGTAGTCACTACCAGAAAAAGTATTTGGTTCCATTATAAAATTAGAACAAGAAACACTCAAAACAAAATTTAAATAATCACTAAACAGCACTCTCATATTTTAAATATTAAGAAATGGATGTCTTTAAGCAAAATTGCTGACAAGGGAAAGCAGGGTGCTAGAGACGGACTCTGGTAGTTCTGTATCCTACAGGCCAGGGGTATGGGGTCATTATTGTACCAAAACTATTTGCAAAGCGTGTGGAGAGTTGTGTATCTGCATCTCAATCCGTATGTCGTAATCAGGTTTGTAAGTGTAAAAATAATATCGGTCTGTATTCAGATTCGCAAGTGTATTGAGAGTTGTATATGTGTAAACAAATCTGTGAATGCGTGCATAGATCTGTAAATGTGTAGACAAATCTGTAAATACGTACGTGTATATTAATGGCTGAAGTCTAAGTACTTTGCTGCAAGAGCTGAAAATACAGACAAGCATTAATTACAACTCACGCGAACCCTCTTAATTGGATGTGTTTTTACACGTGACTTTTGCTACACTTCTGCCGTTGCAGAGATCTGCATTTTCGAGATCTGTGCGTATGTAGCAATTTGTCTCTGTGATAGAGATCCGTCCGTGTCGATTCGTCTGTGTGTCTCAGTAGAAATTTCTGTGACTCCCAAAGTGCACTTCGACATGTAACATCCAATCAACGCGTTTATAATAATGTCACATGAGCCGTTAAGTAAGCTTTGAACTAGGCTACATCTTAAACTAGGCTATTGAATATAGGCTACGTTAGTCGTTACATTTGCCGATGCTGCAATTTAATGGTATCTAGTGTTGCTGTTTCGCTCCCAAGTTATTTTCTCTTAGATATTCTAACTAATTCCATTAGTAATGGGTATCCAGTTAGTTTACATTCTCAAACACAACTTTCAAATGATTTATTGCATTCATATGGAAGCCCTAAACTGCCATACCTTCATATGCAATATCAATTAATCCATTGCTTACACTGGGTGCTGCTAATAACTATTGCTCACTGGGTGCTACAATACAGCGTAATGTGACCGCGGACTGATTGACCGGCCCATTTTAGCCGCCAGAATTTTAAGCTTTGATTGGATGTAGTGTGTCGAAGAGCACAGCCATATAAGAAAGGCAAATGAAGGTTTACACCGGGCAGTTTCACAACCAGACCAAAATGCGAACGACCCCCATAAATATCCGTCCATAGACGCTGACGAACTGAATACAATTATTATTTAGCTTAAGAGATGGTTTTGTGAAGTTACATTCAAACGTCACATTAAGATATCATGCCATATGCTGCACTAGGCCTACTGATAATACAATGTAATTATTTGCACTTTAGGCTACTTATGCATTAACAAAAGCTGCTGCAGTCTAGTGACTATAGACTACTTCACTATTGGTTTTACTGTAGACCGTGCAGTGCTAGGTTAGGCCCTATAATTTTTGTTAATTCTGATATAAATAACCATATAGCCCCTCAGGCTTACAGTAGAATCATACGCACTTCTGATGAAAGACACGTTTTGTGTGAACCAAAATGTGCTTATTAAAATAACTGTCGCCATGCCAATATAAAATGGCCAGTTAATTGTGCCCCTCACAACTCCTACAATTTCTTTAGTATTTGTCGATCAAATTTCTCTTGCTCACTTATTAAAAAGCAAGGAAAGTTGGAGATTAAACGGTTTACACTTTCATTAGTAGCCCAAGTATAAAGTTACCTTAACCTAGCTAAATGAATACTGCGTTCGAGAGCAATAACTTAAAACGTTAACATAACTAGAAATATTGCAACAAATTGCAAAACAATCAACCATTAGCATATCACTCAAGTTTCATACTTTTTTACTGAGACACAGCTACGAACATCGACACACAGACAAATCGCCACACGGACGGATCTCTATCACAGAGACAAACCGCTACACACGCACAGATCTCGAGAATGCAGATCTCTGCAACGGCAGAAGTGTAGCAAAAGTCACGTGTAAAAACACATCCAATTGAGAGAGTTTGTGTGAGTTGTAATTTATGTTTGTCTGTATTTTCAGCTCTTGCAGCAAAATACTTAGACTTTTATCCATTAACATCCACGTACGTATTTACAGATTTGTCTACACATTTACAGATCTATGCACGCGTTCACAGATTTGTCTACACATATACAACTCTCAATACACTTGCGAATCTGAATACAGACGGATATTTTTTTACACTTACAACTCTCCACACGCATTTGCAAATAGTTTTGCTACAATAATGACCCCATACAGGGGGACTTTTTGAGTTTGCAATCGGCACACCTTTTCCTTTATGGTAATAAAACACATAACAAACACTACTTCATTTTGACACAGGATGTCGCAGAATTCTTGATGTTTGTTTCAACAGACAGCAGTTACTGTACAGTAATTTTGAGGGGTTTTCCCCTCACACACTATAGTCAAGTTGGTCTCAATCAGTAGCAACCCATTCAAGAGTACCACAAAACAATTACTTTGTGACCTGTGAATTGAATTATTCACAATCTAAGTTATGAAACAAAAGTACACAAACTCCTTGATATGATGCACATGATTATTAAAACGTTTTGGAGGACTAATCACCAGAAATCCAGGCTTCATTAACAACTATTGCATCAGACATTGCTATACATTCATGACCGGACTTGAAAAAATTTCATAATGGCCAATTTCTGAAGCCGAAAATAAATTCTGTCACCTACCTACGGCACTAATACCAAACAAATTGTTCAGACGACAGGTACGGAAAACATTTACTAAAGCAATAATCACAAAAAAATGTCCATTCAAATCACAATACTTCAATACGATCTACATGGATTACAGCAATATAATACAAACCTTATAAACACAATTTAACAAAAAGACATGGCCATGCAAGTACACATATAGTGGTCATGCTACTAGGGTTTACTGACTGAGACGGAGGATAAAATAAAAATCCACATTGCTAATGGAATTAATTGAGTGTACGTGTGGCTGCACACAGACACGAGGACAAAGGGGGGTAGGATGTTAAGGGGGGCAGGATGTTAAGGGGGGCAGGATGTTAAGGGGGGCATTGGGCAGTTTAGGGCTCAATCAAAACCTACCTGCCATAAGACCGACTTCTGCTGCTGAAGTAATGAATGAGTAAAAAAAAGGCCTCAGCTTTGAACTCATACATTCTGTACTCTCAAACAACAAACATGTATTGCCATTACAAAACTTGGAAAACGATGTAGGTCAAATTGAAGGAGACAATATTAAGGGCCACATTTGAAAACATAATAAGTTTATGCAATGTGCCTTAGTAAGCCGCACGCTTTTGTTGTTTCTTTAGTGAGTGTCCACTCATCCATTTAAAGACAGAACATCATTGTGATTGCTGGACCAAATACTGGTCCAAGTAATACATACACTGATCAGCCATAACATTAAAACCACTGACAGGTGAAGTGAATAACATTGATCTTCTCGTTACAATGGCACCAGTCAAGGGGTGGTATATATTAGGCAGTAAGTGAACAGTCAGTTCTTGAAGTTGATGTGTTGGAAGCAGGAAAAATGGGTAAGCGTAAGGATCTGAGCGACTTTGACAAGGGCCAAATTGTGATGGCTAGATGACTGGGTCAGAGCATCTCCAAAACTGCAGGTCTTGTGGGGTGTTCCCAGTATGCAGTGGCTAGTACCTACCAAAAGTGGTCCAAGGAAGGACAACCGGTGAACCTGCAACAGGTTCATGGGCGGCCAAGGCTCATTGATGCGCGTAGGTAGCAAAGGCTAGCCTGCCTGGTCCGATCCCACAAAAGAGCTACTGTAACACAAATTGCTGAAAATGTTAACGCTGGCTAAGATAGAAAGGTGTCAGAACACACAGTGCATCGCAGCTTGCTGCGTATGGGGCTGCGTAGCTGCAGACCGGTCAGACTGCCCATGCTGACCCCTGTTCACCACTGAAAGCACCTCAATAGAACTTGCACATATTGCAATGGAAGGTGGCCTGGTCTGATGAATCACGTTTTCTTTTAGATCATGTCCGTCGTTTCCCTGGGGAAGCGATGGCACCAGGATGCACAATGGGACAAAGACAAGCCAGCGGAGGCAGTGTGATGCTCTGGGCAATGTCGTGCTTGGAAACCTTGGGTCCTGGCATTCATGCGGATGTTACTTTGACACGTACCACCTACCTAAACATTGTTGCAGACCAAGTACACCCCTTCATGGCAACAGCATTTCCTGATGGCAGTGGCCTCTGTCAGCAGGATAATGCTCCCTGCCACACTGCAAAATTGTTAAGGAATGGTTTGAGGAACATGACACAGAGTTCAAGGTGTTGACTTGGCCTCCAAATTCCCCAGATCTCAACCCGACTGAGCATCTGTGGGATGTGCTGGAACAACAAGTCTGATCCTTGGAGGCCCCACCTTGCAACTTACAGGACTTAAAGGATCTGCTGCTAAAGTCTTGGTGCCAGATACCACAGGACACCTTCAGTGGTCTTGTGGAGTCCAAGCCTCAACTGGTCAGAGCGGCACGAGGGAGACCTACACAATATTAGGCAGGTGGTTTTAATGTTGTGGCTGATCGGTGTATACAAATATTACTAAAATGTTATGGCTTTATTTACTATGTGCTAAAATGGGACAAAATCCGAAAATGCAGGCATAAAATGTATACAAGCATGGAAAGACTACAAATGAACAGATTGATAACATTGAACCAAAATTATTAGTACTTCGTAATGTCATACAACTTTAGATATTTGCAAGGACAAAGGACAAAAGTATAAAAACGGTCGTCTTTCAAGCCAGGTGTTATTGAATTTATGTGTGGTACGTTTCTGGCATTGTGGGCTTTATTTATTTAATTATTGCCGTCATGACAATGTGTAAAGGCACCGGTATGTAACAAAATATATATACATTGCTACCGATAAGACGAAAAAACCTTTCCCTCTCTGCCTTCTCTGCCTTATTGACAATAATAATAATATTTTTGGGGAAATTGGGAAATGTAATAAATAATTGTCTTTCTACAAGACATACAGCGTATTCAGAAAGTATTCAGACTACATCCCTTTTTCCCAAGTTTGTTACGTTGCCGATGTACTAACATGTCAGCACCCGTTTCCGTTGTAATTTTGACGCAATGTGCACTTAAAAAAATGGTATGATATGTACGAACAGACCGCACATGGCTAAAACCACATTTTGCCTGCCGCAGGAGCGCAGAATGACAAGCTGCACTTTTCCTACTCATGCATTCATGGGAAAATCAAGAGCGGAAACCCTGTAAAGGGTAAATTGAGCTATTTATAGCTATACAGTCTTTTGCTAATATTGATAGTGATGGTTGACATTTGCAAACAATCATCCATCCATCCATTCTCCGCCGCTTTTCAGGGGCCGGGTCACGGTGGCAGCAGGCTAAGCAGGGAAGTCCACACGTCCTTCTCCCCAGCAACGTTTCCCAGCTCCTCCTGGGGGATCCCGAGGCGTTCCCAGGTCAGATGTAATAAATAATCTCTCCAGCGTGTTCTGGGTCTACCCCAGGGTCTCCTACCAGTAGGGTGTGCCCGGAAAATCTCCAAAGGAAAGCGTCCAGAAGGCACCCCAATCAGATGCCGAACCCCCTCATCTGGCTACTTTCGACGTGAAGGAGGAGCGGCTCTACTCCGGTGAAAAGAGGCGGAGTACAAAACCTACTGAAAACGTGTCTGATTTTGTGCCGAGAATACGGACACAGCTCTCACTCTGGTTGTATAAGGACCGGATGGCTCGTAGCAATGGCCCCGGTACCCCATACTCTCGCAGGACCCCCGACAGGACTCCCTGGGGGACATGGTTGTAGGCCTTCTCCAAGTCCACAAAACAAATGTAGACTGGATGGACACACTCCCGTGACTGGCCTATAATACCGATGGCAGTGACCGATGTTAATGTTGCATCAATTTGCGTGGTCTAAATGTTGTTGCTGCGCGCATGTTTGTTTTCAAATAAGAGGGAAAGAAAATGTCAGCTGTGTGATAATATTTCAGAGGGGGTTTGAAATATTAAAGGTTGTTTCATACATTTTTATGATTGAATTTGTGCTCAAATCAAATTTTGGCAGAACACCATTGTCAACACCAACCGAAGTTAGTCAGAACTGGTGGCAATGTACTTGTTTTTATTGTTTTTGTGTGAAATTTTCCCACGCTGGACTTTGTTTTAGCTCGTTTAGTTGAACAGCTACCCTCTTCGTTTTGAAGTTAACATCCCGCATATGCCTCAATAATTTAATTGTCACTCTTCAGCACCCTGCATAAGTTGGGAGACTGATAACTCCTTATCCAATAACCACACTGAAGAAGAGGGACTGTTCAAGTCCGTTTATTGAGCAGGTAAAAACTGAAAATGCATGTGTACTTTCAATACACTAATCAATACAATGTAAGTCAGGCAGAGATTGTCTTTAGCTCTAACGACAAACCAGCATCTCCTAGCAGCAATGTGATGACGTCACTTATAAACAAAAGTTAGTTAAAGGCACAGAGCACATATGTGTGACACGAATACACACGCGCCCTGAATTTCAACCAAAAGACGAGACCACAAATTGTTACATTTAATCGTTTAATATGAATCTCTTGATCTTAATGAAGATTAACATCCCTATTCAAAACAATTCAATAATTTTTTTATTATGGAGATTTTTGTTTCCCTGGCACAAAAGGGGGAATTAAAAAAAAAAAAAAAAAAAAAAATGGGCGAGGCTAAAAACATCGCCATCGGCCAAATTGTTATTTTAAACATCGGCATCGGCCCAGAATTTCACGTTTGGTGCATCCCTACCTGGATGGCCTCCTTCTCAGCCTGACAGCCTCCTTCGCCGCTGGTGTCCACCAGCGGGTTCTTAGGTTGCTGCCACGACAGGTACCGACGACCCTCTGACCACAACTCCTAGCAGGTTTTGAACGAGGTTTTGAACATGGTCCACTCGGATTCCATATTCCCAACCTCCCCCGAGAAGTTCTTCTGGAGGTGGGAGTTAAAGACCTCATGGACAGGGGCCTCATCCAGACGTTCCCAATTCACCCTCACTACACGTTTGGGTTTACCAGGTCTGTCCGGCAGCCTCCCCCGCCATCTGATCCAATTCACCACCAGGTGGTGATCAGTTGACAGCTCAGCTCCTCTCTTCACCCGAGTGTTCAAGACATACAGCCGCAGATCTGACGATACGACCACAAAGTCGATTATCAATCTGCGGCCTAGGGTGCTCTGGTACCAACACCTTATGCACATCTCTATGCTCGAACATGGTGTTTGTTATGGACAATCCATGTGTGAGGGTTGTGACGGCATCTGTGCAGTAGAGGGTGCTGCAGGACCATGGTGGAGAGGCATTCCTCTAACAGGATCCCAAGCGGACCCAGGTGAGGTCAATCTGGTGGTTAGTTGGAGGAATGCTATTTAAGGGTGTCGGCTTTGTTTCAGGGGGAGTGCAGCGTACGGAGAGTTGGTTTACAGCAGAGCATGCTGTGAGACCCGACAGAGAACCACAACAACTCCAGCAACACAGCTCTGGGCTGTGTGTGTGTGTGTGTGTGTGTGTGTGCGCGTGTGGGAACTTTTAATTAACGGGAGTTTCCCAAAGACTAACCACAGTGTCTGTTCGC
Organism: Galaxias olidus; assembly: GCA_026901105.3. Taxonomy (NCBI): domain Eukaryota; kingdom Metazoa; phylum Chordata; class Actinopteri; order Galaxiiformes; family Galaxiidae; genus Galaxias; species Galaxias olidus. Next base: position 168,072 of record JAPMUY010003158.1, read on the forward strand.
GGTCTGTGCTCAGAACCTCACATCATGACTAGCACAGAAGTCCAGCAACAAAGCACCACTCAGGTTCAGATCGGGTAGGCCATTCCTCCCTATCACCTCCCTCCAGGTTTCTCCATCGTCACCCATATGAGTGTTGAAGTCCCCCATCAGAACTATAGAGTCCCTAGATGGTACCCTTTCCAGGACCCCACCCAGCGACTCCAAGAAGGCCGGAGACTCTGAACTGTCGTTTGGTGCATAAGCACAAACAACAGTCAGAGCCTTCCCCTCAGCAACTCGTAGTCGCATAGAAGCGACCCTCTCGTTCTCCGGGGAAAACTCAAACACAGCGGCGCTCCACCGGGGGCTTATGAGAATCCCCACACCTGCCCGGCGGCTTTCACCCTGTGCAGCTCCGGAAAAGGAAAGAGTCCAGCCCCTCTCCAGGAGTTTGGTTTCAGACCCACTGCCGTGCGTAGAGGTGAGCCCAACAATATCTAGTTGGTACTGCTCCACCTCCCGCACTAGCTCTGGTTACTTCCCCACCAGAGAGGTGACATTCCACGTCCCTAGAACCGGTCTACAATGCCAGGGGTCAACATACCTAGGTCCCTGCCTATGCCTGCCACCCGGTTGGCATTGCACCCGACCCCGATGCCTATCCTTGCAGGTGGTGGGCCCACAGCGTGGCGGCTCCATGTTGTTTTTTCGGGCTGTGCCCGACCGGGCTCCATGGGTTAAGGCCCGGCCACCAGACGCTTGCCGGCGAGCATCCCCCCTGGTCTCCCTATTCCGGACGAGGTGCTACAGCTCCGCTGTGTCAGAATCATCATGGGCCTTTGAATCATGCTTAGTCTGGACCCTCCCCCGGGACCAATTTGCCACGGGAGACCCTACCAGGGGCTACTGCCCCCGACAACACAGCTCCCAGGTTCACAGGGACACACAAACCCTTCCACCACGTTAAGGTGGCGATTGCAAACAATCAGAGACAGATAATGAAACAGGTATTTTTCCTGCCACATAGGATAACATTGCAATGTCCGGTCAGAAATATATAAATCATATATAAAGATCATATTCGATGTAACCTTTCTTGGACACAACGCAACACAAATTTGTTGGTTGCGTAGCATTCTGGTTGAAATATTATTATGTATTATTGGATGACTGCTTAACACAAACGTTTGTTTTACACCTCTTTTTTTTTTTTTACTGGACCAACTAACATACTAACTGGTATGTGCACACAGTTATGTGTATGCGCATTTGCGCCACTGGCATGACACCTTTAGTCTCTTTGGGTAATGAATAAGTTGGCATCCCTCGTCATAAAATTATTGCATAATGTTTAACATTTAATTCAAATTGAAGTTGTATTTACCCTCACTTCATCCAATCCCGCTACTCTCAATTCTTGATACAATCCATTCTATTGATCCACATTATTAATAAAAAAAATTTGGACATTTTATAATAATACTAGAGTATGACTGGAGGGGGACTTTAACAAACGAGGAAAAAGTGAAGGGGTCAGAATACTCTGAAGGCAATGGAAGAATTAAGATAAAATAGTCCAGTCTTTAGTCAGTCAGAGGAGAATGACAGGAGAAAAGGTAGGATGAGTTAATGCGTCAAGGACTGCAATACACCAACATTTAATTAATGTAACAAGCAGGGTGAAATGGAGACTCGGGTTCCATCTCATCTAAAGATATGGTTGAACAACAAACAGTTGTAGTGCGACCCATGACATTGTGATTAGATTGGCAATGATTTGCAAGATACATGTGTGTTCTGTGTTCTGGTTACAGGGCTCCTCTTTCTTGGAAAGTCGCTTTGACATGCTTGAATGGAAACAAACATGGTTGACCTACAATATGCCAGCTTGTGTTTCATCACGCTTTACTCCAGAGACGTCGTGCCCATTCACACAGAGGGGGCACGTGCCCCCTCAATTATTTGAAACATAATCTCTAGTATTATATTTATTTGCCGGGGTTTGAAATTAGCCCTAACAATAGTAGTCAAATCTTTCAAGCCTACCACACTTTTCACTGCAAAATACAGCTTAGGGGCCGTGTCCATGGAACGCGTTTTTTCAGCTTCCAGCACCTCGTCACCACTACGTAGACACTATTAGCATGCTCCTTTTTTTCTAAGGGACTCGCGACTTTTTGAAAATAGTTCAACATTTGCCAAAGCGTGCTTGTCAATGTCACTTTTGGTCTGCTGGCCAATCAAAATCGATTAAAGGCGGAACTAAAAATAAAAATTTACAAACAGCTCAATTGAAGAAACTTTTATTTAGCGATCTCATACTTCTTAAATGCATATCAACAAAAAAGGCATTGGTGAACTTTTGCCATCACTGAAAAAAGTTAATGCCTCGACCTGATATACGCTACAGCAACATAAGTTGTGAAACTGTGCCCCCTCAACAAAAATAGGTGCATGACGCCTCTGGTACTCAGAAGTTGGCAAACAAATTTCCAAAATGTTAAAAATGCTGTACATTGATATATGAACAGCAACATTGCACCAAATGTTTCTGCATCTCAATTTATTCAACGTTTTGTGGGCATGGATATAACTGAATATGTATTCCAGTTCACTTCAGGATTTAGATCAGACAACCGTCATTGGACTAGAGTCAATGGAATTTCTAAATACTTTGCGAAGAGACGAAAATATTCTAGTAGTTTTCAATCGGAAAAAGTTTGATGCTAGATTGAATGGCATTCATGGCAACATGCTGAATCATCTTTTGCCACCATGAGAGACTGTTTAAATCCAAAGTGAGACCATGTCAAGGCCACTACTGCTTACATCTCTGAACCTGTGAAAAGGGTTGAGTTTCTGTATTCTGACAACTCAAGAAAATTCACTTAAGGCCTAAATCAATTAAAGAGGATATGGAATCACGACTAAAATGTGTTGCTGACTTCTACTGATGGCAATACAAGCCTCAAATGCTCAATCTGGGGATACAGTAGATTTAATTATTAATTTGCAAACCCATAATGCTACCTCAGTAATAGAAAGCTTCACAACAGCATCCAATACTCCTGTGAACAATTTGAATATGGTTTTGGAGGTGTGTTTGAGTTTGATTGATTACCTAGTGGATGATCAGCATAATCTGGTCTTTGGATGTCACTGGGAACAGGCCTCATGGGAGTCTACAAAAGGGACCAATAACAGGAGAGGTGGGTTAAACGGAGATAAAAGATTACATGTGGGAAAGCACGTATGTATATATTAATACATTGAAAGTTAGGTTTGCACACGGATTTTCATTCAGCAGTCAGGAAGGCCCCTATTTGCGCGTGTACAAGTCGACCTCGTGTATAAGTCGACCCCTGACTTTGGCAATAAAAATTAGGGAGAAATTGTTTTCTCCATATTTTTATGGTTTAGGCCTAGACAGGAGTCTCTCTCTAGGCTAAAGCATATAGGGCTATGGCAGCAACAACTCATTTAAGAGCTATTGCATAGGCCTAGGGATCAAAACTATTACTTTGTTAACTATCTTAATAATTAATACTAACCTGCTGAACCAGCTGACGTATCATGTGACTAACAACATGGCGTTCACCATGGTGAATCCCTTGTGGCTGTATAACGGGGGGAAATAGACCGATATGTACTGTAAGTAGAATAAAAATGGTTAAATATCAATGAATAATGTGAGTTTTTAGTTTATAATTGGATATATATTAAAAACTTTAAATTGATCAGGTTGCGATTGCAGACTTCAAAGGGTGTCTATTTGTCAACTTCACTTACCGCTGACAGACTTAGCCCTAAAATATTTTGTGTATTGGTCGATCCCGGGTATAAGGTTTAGGTTTGAGGTTTTTATTTTGATAAATTTCTCGACTAATACACGCGCATATACAGTAGTTTTAATAAAAAATTTTGACAGCTGAAAGAAGAAAATTTAGACTTTAAATAAAAAATAAATAAATGGCATTGGTAGAACTGGTGACGTCAAACACAAATGCTATCCAACATAATTCAATTGGAGGGCTCAGATTATTAATACTAATATTTACAATGCATAAATTAAATCAAGCTCACAAATAACTTGTCAAAAATAGGACCACAATAAATTTTAACAAATGCATTACTAGAACATTGGCTAGGTTTTCTGTTTATATGACTTTTGTCTCTTTTGGATTTCCCTTATAGATTAACGTTACTCGTTAGATCGGTCAGAGAGAAGTATGTGGTACACTATGAGTACAGTAGTCAAATCCTGCTACTAGGCTGCTATGAGCTATGACTAGGATTTGGTTTTCATTGATCAATGCTCATTATAATAACTACATACGATGGTACAATAATGAAAAAGACCAAAAGCTGAAATGTCAGCAGCTAGCAAAGGCAATACTAAGCACCATAAACTAGTGGTTCTTAAACTTTTTGAATAAAGTACCACCTATTAGCAAACTAAAATATCTAAGTACCACCTCACCAACAAGCCACCAACTCTAGGAAAAATCACAGAAAAACCTTACATTCACACACCTAAGGCTATGGTCCAAGACAAGACAAAAGTGAAAACTACACATGTACAGGAAGTTACCATTTGAATCAGTTACGATATCCTACCTGAAAGACAAAGTGGTAAAATAAATCCAAGTTCTGATGTCTATCTATAATAACCGTCCTAGATGCCTTAATGGATCAATCACCTCAGGATAGACAAGTGCATTTCCAAATTATTTACAGTTTGTCAATAGTTTTCTCTATCATCATGCTCGCATTGTTCTGAAGCGGATGCTAGTGGTCGTAAATGTACACGCATAGCGAATAGCAACTTGTTAATCAAAATGTACAATAAAGTAGCCGGCAGCCGGCGCTTAAGGAAAGCTCTGCCTGTGTGTACTACTGCCTTCATAGAAGAGCGCACACTGGCTCTAAGCAGAATGGGAGGAGAAGGGGGAGGGCCCGTGTGCACAACTGAGCAAGAGGACACGTACATCAGAGTCTCTAGTTTAAGAAACAGACGCCACACAGGTCACCAACAGGCAGCTTCATTTAACGGTACCCGCGAAACACTAGTCTCAACGTCAACAGTGAAGAGGAGAATCCTGGATGCTGGCCTTCTAGGCAGAGTTGCAAAGAAAAAGCCATATCTGAGACTGGCCAATAAAAGGAAAAGATTAATATGGGCAAAAGAACACAGAAATTGGACAGAGGAAGATTGGAAAAAAGTGTAATGGAAAGACAAATCTAAGTTTAAGGTGTTTGGATCACACAGAAGAACATTTAACTAACAAATAAGATGCTGGAGGAGTGTTTCTGTCAAGCAAAAATGTCACAAACAATGTGATGGTCTTGAGGTGCTTTGGTGCAGGTAAAGGGGGAGATTTGTAGAGGGTAAAAGGGATCTTGAATATGGAAGGATGTCACTCCATTTTGCAGCGCCATGTGGACAGCGCTTGATTGGGTCCAATTTCCTCCTACAACAGGACAATGACCCAAAGCACAGCTCGAAACTGTTTGGGCTGGTGTGAATGCTCATTTCGACTCCAGTGGGGACCAAACAAACAAACTCTGCTTAAAAACAGCGGTATTGGTCCACTTCCAAGTAAACTATGGTTCAGTTCACCTTATTATTAATGATAATAATAATAATAATAACAACAACTTTATTTGTATTGCACACGTTTTCACTCATCCACTGAGTAATGGAGGCCAAACAGGCAGTATGGGAGGAAAGGCATTAAGATTTGTGGGTTCAACGGAAATGTATAGTTGGCTAACGTCTTCATAGCTGTGGTAGTTGACATTATGTTGCCTAATGATGTGATCTGGTTGGAGGTATATAAAGGGAAAATAGTACGGGACTCAGACAGCTTCCTTGGGCTACACCAAAAGGTAAGTCGTGTTTCAGACACATGATTCCCTAGACTAACATAAGCTGGCTTCAAACCGACATTACTGGGAGAGAATATTAAGACATTATCGGAAAGACTGACCCACTTCTCAAGGTGGTGAATTAAAATGCTTCGGTTAATGGTGACAAATGCTGCACTTAAGTCTAAAAGAATTAGGACTGACACTTGGTTTAAGTCAGTAGCAAGTCTAAGATTGTTTACTATTTTTACTAAGGCTGTTTCTGTGCTGTGATTAGATCTAAAACCTGATTGGAATTTCGCCAAAATTCTGTTTTCTTTGCTGAAGGTATTGGTAGTTGATGAAAGACAACTTTTTCTAGTACTTTGCTCAAGAACAGTAGATTAGATATAGGCCTGTAACTACTAAGGAGAGTATGGTCTAGATTTGAGTTTTTAAGTAGAGGTGAGAACGTGATCCAAACCAGTGTTAAAAACAGCTAATTCTTATTTAGTCTTAGTCATAGTCTTTTGACTAAAATGCCATTTAGTTTTAGTCCTATTTTAGTCATCTGAAATTGTTTAAGTCAACTAAATATCATACAATTTTAGTTGACTGAACGTACAGTAAACTTAAGTCAACGAAAATCTTAACGGTTTTAGTTTAAGTACAATCCACTACTAAAGCAACTACAGGCAACTTTTTATATTAGTGTAATATCAATACATTTCTTCTGATAGCACAATGTAATGTCTATGGGAGAATGAAAAAATTGCAGTTCCAATCAGTCCTTAGTCTCAATATTTAGCACTCACTTGGTCTGACACCGGGTACGAGCAATATTGCCGCCATGGCTTCAGAACTTTATGAAATGGCATGAAGTTCACTTACACTACTCCTCTACTTCACACACTGCACTGGCTACCGGTAGCAGCACGCATCAAATTCAATTCATCATCATCATCATCATCATCATCATCATCTTCATCCGCTTTGTCCAAGGTCGGGTCGCGGAGGTAGCAGTTCCAGCAGGGCATCCCAAACTTCCCCTTCCCGGGCCACATTTATCAGCTCTGACTGGGGGATTCGTTCCCAGGCCAGTGTGGAGATATAATCCCTCCACCTGGTCCTAGGTCTGCCCCGCGGCCTCCGCCCAGCTGGACGTGCCTGGAACACCTCCCTAGGGAGGCGGCCAGGTGGCATCCTTACTAGATGCCCGAACCACCTCAACTGGCTCCTTTCTACGCAAAGAAGCAGCGGCTCTACTCCGAGTCCCTCACGAATGGCTGAACTTCTGACCCTATCCCTAAGGGAGATGCCAGCCACCCTCCGGGGGAAACTCATTTCCACCGCTTTTATCCGCGATCTTGTTCTTTCAGTCATGACCCACCCTTCATGACCATAGGTGAGAGTAGGAACTCTCTTTCAATTAACATGCGCAATTTATTATCTATTGATGCTCATGGCCAACTCAGAGAATAATGTTCCAGCTAACGTTAACGTTAACGTTAGCGAACTCAAGTCAGTAAATCATAATAGGCCTACTGCCAGGGCTCAACGCTAAGGTTTAAAAGTAGTTGCCAGGCTGGGCAACCATGAATCATGTTTTAGTTGCCCAAATAGACAATGTGGTTCCTGTGCCATGTTATCTGATTTATATGTATAATTAATGATTGTGTTGCACTTTATCTATTACACATTATCTTTTTGATTTAATGAAATTTTAACACACGTTGATATCATTTAAGCATCCACAACGATTTAACTTAATTCAATTATGACAACCAACACAATTTCAGATTTTTCTGTTTTAGATTTGAAAGTTTTAAGTAGCTTTTCATAACTGTAGGGTAGTCAACCTTCCTGTATTAGCAAGAACATCCCGTATATAGTGTTAAATTAGTTTGCTCCATATGTATGGGACCTCCCTTGTCTTGTGTATTGACTGCTACTTGCTACTTCAGTCTGTTCACCAGATGTCACACTAAGTCTGTTTTAGATCTTAGACAGTGTCATCATCATCATCATCATCATTATCATCATCTTCATGCGCTTTGTCCGGGGTCGGGTCGCGGAAGTAGCAGTTCCAGCAGGGCATCCCAAACTTCCCTTTCCCGGGCCACATTAACCAGCTCTGACTGGGGGATTCCAAGGCGTTCCCAGGCCAGTGTGGACATATAATCCCTCCACCTGGTCCTAGGTCTGACCCGCGGCCTCCGCCCAGCTGGACGTGCCTGGAACACCTCCCTAGGGAGGCGGCCAGGTGGCATCCTTACTAGATGCCCGAACCACCTCAACTGGCTCCTTTCTACGCAAAGAGCCTTCTGGCTCAGCTCTCTCTTCGTCACAACGGTGCGATAAAGCAACTGCAACACCGCACCCGCTGCTCCAATTCTCCGGCCCATCTCTCGTTCCATTTTCCCCTCACTCGAGAACAAGACCCCGAGATACTTGAACTCCTTTCCTTGGGGTAAAGACTCATTCCCTACTTGGAGTGGACAATCCATCGGTTTCCTGCTGAGAACCATGGCCTCAGATTTGGAGGTGCTAATCCTCATCCCAGCCGCTTCACACTCGGCTGCGAACCGATCCAATGAGTGCTGCAGGTTGCAGACTGATGATGCCATCAGGACCACATCATCTGCAAAAAGCAGTGATGCAATCCTCTGCCCACCAACCCGCAGCCCCTCCCCGCGGCTACGCCGTGAGATCCTGTCCATGAATACCACAAACAGGATAGGTGACAAAGCGCAGCCTTGGAGGAGGCCAACCCTCACCGGAAACGAGTCCGACTTACTGCCGAAGACCCGGACACAGCTCTCGCTTTGGGAGTACAGAGATTGGATGGCCCTGAGTAGAGACCCCTCACCCCATACTCTCGCAGCACTTCCCACAGTATCTCCCGGGGAACCCGATCATACGCCTTCTCCAAATCCACAAAACACGTGTGTAGACCGGATTGGCATACTCCCAGGCCCCCTCAAAGATCCTCGCGAGGGTAAAAAGCTGGTCCGTTGTTCCACGACCAGGCCGGAAACCGCATTGTTCCTCCTCAATCCGAGGTTCGACTATCGGTCGAACCCTCCTTTCAGCACCCTGGAGTATACTTTCCGGGGAGGCTGAGTAATGTGATGCCTCTGTAGTTGGCACACACTTTCCGGTCCCCCTTTTTGAACAGGGGAACCACCACCCCGGTCTGCCACTCCTTAGGCACTGTCCACGACTTCCACGCAATGTTGATAAGACGTGTCATCCATGACAGTCCCTCAACACCCAGAGCCTTCAGCATTTCTGGGCGGATCTCATCAACCCCTGGGGCTTTGCCACTGTGGAGTTGTTTGACTACCTCAGTGACCTCCGCCAGGGAGATTGATGCTGATCCCCCATCATCCTCCAGCTCTTTCTCTACTATAGAGGGTGTGTTTGTCGGGTTCAGGAGTTCCTCAAAGTGTTCCTTCCACCTCCCAATCACCTTGTCAGTTGAGGTCAACAGCGTCCCATCCTTACTGTATACAGCTTGGATGGTTCCCTGCTTTCCCCTCCTGAGGTGTCGGATGGTCTTCCAGAACCGCTTTGGTGCCTACCGAAAGTCCTTCTCCATGGTTTCTCCGAACTCCTCCCACACCCGCCGCTTTGCCTCTGCCACAGCCGAGGCTGTGGTCCTTCGGGCCTGTTGGTACCTTGCAACTGCCTCTGGAGTCTCCCGGGATAGCATATCCCGGAAGGCCTCCTTCTTCAATCGGACGGCTCCCCTGACCACCGGTGTCCACCAGGATGTTCGAGGGTTACCGCCCCTTGAGGCACCTAAGACCTTGAGACCACAGCTCTCAGAGGCAGCTTTAGCAATGGAGGCTTTGAACATCGCCCACTCCGGTTCAATGCCCCCAGCCTCCACAGGGATGCCAGAGAAGCCCCGCCGGAGGTATGAGTTGAAGGCCTCCCGGACCGGGGACTCCTCCAGACGTTCCCAGTTCATCCGCACTACACGTTTGGGCTTACCAGGTCTGTCCAGAGGCTTCCCCCGCCACCTGACCCAACTCACTACCAGATGGTGATCAGTTGACAGCTCTGCCCCTCTCTTCACCCGAGTGTCCGAAACATATGGCCTCAGGTCCGATGACATGATAACAAAATCGATCATCGACCTTCTGCCTAGGGTGCTCTGGTACCAGATATACTTAGGAGCATCCTTATGTTCGAACATGGTGTTCGTTATGGCCATTCCATGACTAGCACATAAGTCCAATAACAAGCCACCACTCGGGTTCAGATCGGGGAGGCCGTTCCTCCCAATCACGCCTCTCCAGGTGTCTCCATCATTGCCCACATGTGCGTTGAAGTCCCCAGCAAGACTACAGAGTCCCCTCAGGAGCCCCATACAAGGCTCCATCCAGGGTCTCCAAAAAGGCCGAATACTCCGAACTGCTGTTCAGTGCATAGGCACAGACAACAGTCAGCCCCCCCCCCCCCCCCCCCCCATGACCCGCAGGCGTAGGGAGGCGACCCTCTCGTCCACTGGGGTGAACTCCAACATAGAGGCACTTAGCCGGGGACTTGTGAGTATCCCCACACCAGCCTTGCGCCTCACACCCTGGGGAACTCCGGGGACAGTGTCATGTCCTGTATTTATGTAGGTAACTTAATTGTTAAATGTATCAGCGCAGAGTCACTCAGGTTAGCTACATTAATAACATAATTACATTATCCCGACCAGCTAGTCAATTTAGATGCTTTACAAAAATAATATTCCTTATGCCGGTTTATGCAATCAAATTTGCAACTAAAGAGCGTGATGCATTGTTTAACTTGTTTTGTACCAGAACTAACTAATATCCGATGCGCAAGGCTAACCTTTCTTGGACACAACGTAACCGAATTTGTTGCTATTTGGTGGAACAGTTTGATTTACACTTTTTTTAAATGGACTGGACTTAAGTTTAGCTAACCTGACCAGAGATGTTTCTTGAGCACTGCGCACGTGAGACGGAACTTGAGAATATAATAAAATGCATTAATTTTGAAAATGGTTATTTTAGTGTATAATATAACAACTGTTTAATGCAGTATTAGAATCATTTTATCCATTTTAAAAACAGTATAAAAATACATATAAAAGTTGTTGCTAAAATGGTAAACCACTTAAAACGTAACAGTCTCAAAACTGGTTGCCTCGGGCAACTGGGAAACCTTTAATGTCGAGCCCTGCCTACTGGTAACGTTACTTCAATAAACGTAGCCTACAATGTTAATATAGCTTATGATATGCATTAAAATATTCCTGATTGCAATTTCAGAAATGTTTGTTAAAATATTGTTCCAAGATTAGAAGAAAAATACGCGTGATGACAATGAGGAAAGATAGTTGGGTTAAGTTACTTTGTTTTTAATAGGGTCGGGAGGGGCTCAATGATAGGTCCTGCTTTACGCCCCCAAGTTGTTTATTGAAAGAAATGCCTTCTAGTTCTGAATGACTGGTCCTGCTCTATGCCCCGAAGTTTATTATTGAAAGAAATGCCTTCTACACTGTGTTCCAAATGATTATGCACATGCCGTTTTTGTTTGTTTTTCCTAAAAAGTCAATACAATTAAGGATGTTTTTTATCCTCAAAAATAATATTACAATGTGGATGTTATTACAAGCAAAACTACTGATGATGACAACAGCTTTTTTTTATATTTTGAAAAAAACTCAAAATACATTGTTCCAAATTATTATGCACAACACTGTTTGAAAACATTCAAGAGGTCATACCGAATTTAAAACAGAAATCTGCTGTATTTGTTGCATGAACAGATAATTTTTCAAAACATAAATGCAATTCAAATAAAATTAAAAAAAACATATTTACAGATGAAGTTACATATTAATATATGAGCCCTTCTTTGAGATCAATTTAACAACTCTCTCATCCATTGAACTTGTAAGTCCATGTACAGTTTCTGCCTGTATTTCATATGAAGATGCCAGTATTGCCTCCCAGAGCTGCTGTTTTGAGGAATACTGCTGCCCACACTCATAGATCTTCCTTTCCAGGATGCTCCACAGGTGCTCAATAGGGTTAAGGTCAGGGGGTGATGGCGGCCACACCATGATTTTGTTCTCCCTTTATGCCCATAGCAACCAAGGAGTCAATGGTGTTTTTTGCAGCATGGGATAGTGCGTTGTCCTGCATGAAAATAATTTTGTTCCGGAAGGCACTATTCTTTCTTTTATACCATGGCAGGAAATAGTTGTTAAGGAACTCCACATATTTTGCGGAGGTCATTTTGACACCCTCAGGGACCCTAAAGGAACCTACCATCTCACTTCCCAATATTCCAGCCCAAAACATCACTCCGCCACCTCCTTGCTGACGTCGCAGTCCTGTTGGAACAGGGTGGCCATTGATCAACCATCCAGAACTCCATCCCTCTGGAACGTCCAGTGTAGCACGACATTCATCAGTGAGTAAAACAGTTTAAAGATTAGTCTTCATGTATTTCTGAGCCCACTGCAAACGTTTATCTTTGTGAGCATTGGTTAAGGGTGGCCGCAATACAGCTTTATGCACAACTGCAAGCCTCTGGAGGATTCTGCATCGAGAGGTTCTTGGGCCTCCAGGGACACCAGCAGCATCAAATACCTGCTTGCTGCTCAACAGTGGCTTTTTGATAGCTGCCCTTTTAACATTATTCATTTGCCGGACAGAAACTTTCCTTAAAAAGCCTTTATCTGACCGAATTTGTCTGTGCTCTGAATCACACACAAATCTTTTAACAGTTCGATGATCTCTCTTCAGTTTTTGCGAAATATCGATTGTTTTCATGCCTTTTGCAAGACACTGCACTATTTCACGCTTTTCATCTTCTGAAAGATCTTTCTTCCTCCCCATATTGCATGAGGACTGAGACTTGCTTAATAATGTGGAACAACCTCTTTTAGTAGGTTTCCCTTTAATTAAGATCACCTGGCAAACTAACACACCTGAGATTGATACCAGTTATCTAAAAAGATGACAAATAAAACAAGCAAAAACTTTCATTGAAAAACTAAAAACTACAGTACGTGAACTGAAATCCTACTGCTACGTCACTTGCATAATAATTTGGAACACAGTGTAGTGTAACATTAGTGGTGGCTACTACAATATTCTAACTGGTTGCGTGATCAAATATTTATGATGTGAGTTATCTACACATTCACAAATGTAACCTTTTTAAACAATAGACAGTCAGGAGAGGCTCTACTCTGAGCATGTTTTCTGAGCATCGACAGGCCACCTCTGGGCGAGTTTCCTTATGACAGATCCTTAGAGCTCTTTTTTTTAAAACATGAAAAGTTAAGCCTGGCTGCAAACTTTACCACTGAGGCAAATATACAGTGTACATGCTAGTGGGACAAAGGCATTAGATGTATATAAATATGTTCTACAGTTTGTTTTGAAGCCAGGTGCCATTTTATTTTATATTTTTTAATAACCTATTGATATTAAATAAGCAATGTGCACACCGCCCAGGTACAACAACCCCCCACCCCCCTCTGCTGAAAAACATCCTAGAGGAAACACTGTACAGCATTAATTTACGCATGATTTTCCCTGCAAAGCTTTATTTAAAAAAATTTTAATTTAATGTCGCACTTAAAGTTGAAAACAACATTATTAACTATTATACATTTTTATATCGGGGTGTAATTGTAGTAGAGAACTGAGGCAGCCCATCGCTCCTTGAAATTTAGAAACAAATCTTTTTGAGCATATCCTTTATTATTTTATGGCTTCTTTCAGAAAATGTGATCATCAAAGTGGACCTGTTTTGCAAATTTCAAGGTTCATAAGTTTATTTAGGTGCTCTACTAGAATTGGTTTACGCATTTTAATGTTTAATAAACAATTTTTTCCAGACTGCCTGGGTCTGCAGCACCTCTATTCACCTTCTGTCTGAAACGCTCCGTTTTAGCTCCTGTCTCTTTAAGGCCCCCCTCTCGACAAGCCCAGTCTGCTCTGATTGGTCAGCTGGCCAAACAAAGGGACTTTGCTTTCGCACTGACGGAAACAGCGTTTTCTCGACATGGCAAAACCACTATCCAATATTCCCGGCCTCCGCTCTGACTGGCTAGCCGCAAGGTGGGCATTTGGCAAACGGAAGAAAACGCCGGACTACAAACGAGGCGTTTCAGGCAGTTCAGGAGCAGTGTTTTCTGTGAGACAGTAGCTCCCTTTGGCGTGGACTATGGGCTTTGTAACTTTTCAGACCTTTTACATCTACAAAAAGCTATATAACATACTAAAGTTAAGGTAAAAACACAAAAAGCATAATAGGTCCCCATTAAGAGATATTTCCTACTGAAAAGAGCTGAGGCTTACAATGCTAGCAGGAACTTAAAATAAATTTCCCCTTTTGAATGAAAAAGGATCCTCATAACCCACAAATACATAGACATCAGATCATGGGTCAAGGGCGAGTCGTGCACAGCTTGTTTACAATAAGGCTAGCTGCTGACATCACCCGTTCTGATGAAACCGATGTCGCCGGTATTAATGTCGAGCAACTGTTCAACTCCGTTTATTGAGTCACTGGAGGTAGGATAAAACTGAAAAGGTATGTGTACTTCAAATACACTAATCAACACAATGAAAATCAGGCAGAGATCGTTTGCTCTAACTACAAGTAACTAGCGGTCTCGTAGCAGCAATGTGATGACGTCACTCATGAACAAATGCTTCTTAAAGACAGAACACATACCGGGATACGAATACAACACATGCGGTGAATTCCAACCAAAAGACGAGACCGCAAACTGTTTAATTTAATTGTTAAATTTGAAACTCTTGATTGATTAAATTCTTAAAGATGAATCGTAAACTAATAATGTCTTTTTGACATAAATCTGGCGCAATACTTCCTAACGTTCTAAAACTGCACTTGGCTATTTGATAGTGATGTGTCGTTCATTTTGAACGAATCATTAAAATTACTCGGGACTAACGAATAGTCTCAGTGATTCGTTCATTTTGGTCGCGCATGCGCAACAACAGTTGTGTTAGAGTCATTCGTTAATTTCGTTCAGCATAGTTAGTATAGGAAACAGAAATGAATAGTTCACCCCTCAACTGGGTCTTCAGGTCTGAGTCGTTCGTTCAATTTTCACATGACAGCCCCATAGGCTCAGTATAGGAAAGAGAAAAGAGTAGTTCACCCCTCGAATGGGTCTTCGGGCCTGAGTAGTTCGTTCAATTTTCACATGATAGCTCGGCATAGAAAAGAGAAATGTTTAGTTCGCCATGGTTATGTAGTTACAACTGCGCCATAGTTATGATTCACTCACTGTGATAATTAAGTCACTTAAAAGTAGTTGCAATATACTCCTTTACTGAAACGTCTTTAGCCAAAAAATCACAATATTGATGTAACTTTAAGATGTATTTATTTAAAATAAGGTTGTCCCATACAGCCAAATAACAATCATTCGAACTACAACTAAATCACACAATATTGCAGTATAAGTTGTCTAATAAACTGGTTGTTTTGTTTTGTTTGACTTGACTGTAAAGTGAAAAACTGAAAAAAAACTGACCCAAAACCAGTAATAACTCGTGAACCAATTCAATAATTTCTTTTTTCACCTAGCAGTCACGCGAAAAGTGAACGAAAGACTCGAAAGACAGGACAGGAAACAGAAATGAGTAGTTCAGCCCTCGACTGGGGGTCTGAGTAGTTCGTTCAAAAGAGTACTTCACCCCTCGAATGGGTCTTTGGGTCTGAGTGAATAGTCCGTTCAAAAGAGTAGTTCGCCCCTCGAATGGGTCTTCGGGTCTGAGTGAGCAGTTCATTCAAAAGAGTAGTTCACCCCTCGAATGGATCTTCTGGTCTAAGTCTTTCGTTCACTGTTCACGTGATAGCTGCATTGGCTAGGCACGAGAGGTCAGGAAACATAAATTAGCAGTTCACCCTTAGGGACTGAGTCTTTCGTTCACTTGTAACGTGACTGCTTCATGCTTAAGTTATGACAACTTTCATAAGTGATCGTTATTGATTTTATGATTATTACACGTCCGTTCGCATTAAACACCCCCCCCACACACACACACCCCCACCCCCGTCCAATGAACGAAATGAACAAAAAGACTCGAAAAAAGAGTAGTTAATTTTACTGAACGAGAGTTAAAGAACCAAGTCACTAAAATGAACCGATCTTCCCATCTCTATTTGACAAGCCAAGTCTTTTGTGACAACATGAAACTTCTAATTCACACCGCTGCTACATTTGTCTGCAACGCAAATTGTAACAACAAGCTTGTTTGGAGGGTGATGCTGTAAGCAGGGATTTTACCTAGGGGTGTGCACGCAAGGTGATTGACAGGCAGGTAGCCCTTACTCCTTGCAGAAACTCTCCTGATTGGTTGGGGATAGGCGGGCGTCCCTAGATTTTTAAAAGCTGAATACAGGGCCCAGGGCGCTCATATATAGCGCATCTTCGCTCTGAGCATTTGGTTTAATGATATCCTCCAGGAGGTATGTAACAAACGTAAAAAAACTCCAACGAAATTCAAACTTACATACTGCCCCTTTAAGAGTAATAACAGATTAAATAAACAAACAAAAGATAATAATTTATTTGGCTCCGCCAACATAAATAGTTCTGCAACAAGACTGTGACGGGAGCTGTTGCCAAAAAACACAAACATTCTCCGGCACACTAGCTTGCTACTTTGTGTAGATCTAAATGTGACACGAGAGAGGAGTTCTGATTGGATCTCTTCTCAAACGTCCCTCCCTAACATTTGTCTCATTTTAATTCGTTGACTATAAGTGTTGTAAATACATTTTGTCATCAACAAGTTTTTATTTTGTTAAAATCTCGTCTTTTGTCGTTGAAAACATTTATTTGACGAAAACTATGACGAAAAGTACTAGTCAAAGAAATTAACACTGATTCAAACCAACTACAGGAAGCAACCAAAAAAGAGAGAATTATGAAAGTAGTCAGTTTTGGTACGATTTTTTCCCTCGCTTACCATGGCCAACACCGGTCACTTAACTGATGCCAGGGACAATAACCCGGAAAGCTAACTTTATGCTAGTAAGCCTTTCTGTCAACGACTTTGCCTATGGGTAAAACGTTATGTATGTTTAACAAAAAGGCTGGCTTGTTAACCAGACATCTCATTGTCCCCAAATTAATAACTTTTTTCACGTCAAATATGCTTGGTAGCAATCAGAGTTTGCTGTCCACAATTTTCAGTCTTGACCACGAGGAGTATAAATAGAATGTTTTGGTTCGCCTACCAAAGTTCAGTGTGAACGCTAACCGAACCAAATGAAAATGCAACAAAGTATTAAACTTCACCCGTGAATTGGACAGAGTCTAACGAACTGGCGAAAGTGCCCTTAGAATCATACTTATTTGTTTGCGATCAAAATATTGGCTGACCATTGACAACTTTAATTACTTAGGCTTTGAACTTGTGGACAGCCAAATGTAATGTACTACTTTTATTACTAATTGAACAAAAATAACATAATACAGTCCTCTTTTCTCTCCCTTTCTCACACACACACTTGTTAACTTAGTTGGGGGCTGGTAACTAAACAAACATGCTAACACCGCATTTTGAAATGACAAAAAAACCTACAGAGAGTTGTAGGTGATCCAATCACCGAATCTTCCCCCCTCTCTGGTTAAGATCAAAGGAGCACGCCCAAATGGCCCCAGTGAACACTCCAGGGGGTGCCAGCCTGCTCCTCTCACACAACTCCTTACAGTCACACAAACCAGCACAGTTTCCACTCTAAGGATTAGTAAATTGGGATTAAGAAACTGCCGCCTAAGGAACATTCAATGAAATTGTTGGACATTGAACATGAGAAGATATTGTATGTCAATAGTGTCTATTTTGTAATAATTACATATTTTGTATTGTTTTTCTAAGCTAACTAACATGATCAGCCTGGTATTGTTTGGTATCAAAATGTTCACATTGACATTGTGTAAGCTTTGCAGACGTTAATATAGAACATATTCCAAGCATACAGGTATAAAAAGAAAGAAAATGATTTGAGCTAATCAAGCTGACAACCATTATGTCATACAGTGAAATAATTTACATCTTTATTCACTGACCTGTGGCCAATCAGGTGACCCCAGCCACCTTTTGGGAACCTCCTTTGGATATTTCCAATAAATAGGGTCGCAACCAGGAAATTACTTGCTTTTTGAACTCTGTAAGAACGTGATCGGCCGTTTCGTTCTAACAGTATAAAATTGCTAACACCACAACAGCACTGATACAATTGAGTAGGAATGTAAAGATACTTCGCAAGACAGTTACATTGCGATGCAAATGTGTGACAATTCAAATCATAAACATGAAAGATTAATTGCAATACAAAGTGCCCTAAAGACGCACCAATACATGTCATGACAAAGTCATGTTTCCCTACAATGGGGATGTTTGTACGTTCTGTTGTTCTATCGTTGACTTAACAACTAAGTGAAGAAAATCTGTGTAGGGATTTTTATTTATTTATATGAAATTATTTACTTATTTGTTTGTTTGTTTGTTTGTTTGTTTGTTTGTTTGTTTATTTATTTATTTGTGGCTATTTTCATTTGCTTACTGTTTCTATAGAAGTTATATGTGGCATTCGGGAATGCGAAAGGGGGGAGGAAAAGCTGTGAAGGAAAAGAAAATGTTAAAAAAATGTAGTCCTTAATGTACACTGTATTCCATTTTAGCTGTTACATGAATACATTATAAAAAAAAAGTGACCTAAAGCTAAACGTTGGCTCATTCGCTAGCAGAGGATACCGCTAACGGTTTATTGTATATACGTCGCGTTGTGACATCTCTGTTATAGTTATACACTCCCTGGCCGCTTTATTAGGTATACCTGTTCAACTGCTCATTAACGCAAATATATAATCAACCAATCACATGGCAGCAACTCCATGCATTTAGGCATGTAGACATGGTCAAGACGACCTGGTGAAGTTCAAACAGAGCTTCAGAATGGGGAAGAAAGGTGATTTAAGAGACCTTGAACGTGGCATGGTTGTTGGTGCCAGACGGGCTGGTCTGAGTATTTCAGAAACTGCTGATCTACTGGGATTTTCACGCACAACCATCTCTAGGGTTTATGGAGAATGGTCAGAAAAAGAGAAAATATCCAGTGAGCAGCAGTTCTCTGTGCGAAAATGCCTTGTTGATGCCAGAGGTCAGAGGAGAATGGCCTGACTGGTTCAAGATGATAGAAAGGCAACAGTAACTCAAATGACCACTTGTTACAACCAAGGTATGCTGAAGACCAACTCTGAACACACAACACGTCGAACCTTAAAGCAGATGGGCTACAGCAGAAGAAGACCACACCGGGTGCCACTCCTGTCAGCTAAGAACCGGAAACTGAGGCTACAATTCGCACGGGCTCACCAAAATTGGACAATAGAAGATTGGGAAAATGTTGCCTGGTCTGATGAGTCTCGATTTCTGCTGCGACATTCGGACGGTAGGGTCAGAATTTGGCGTCAACAACATGAAAGCATGGATCCATCCTGCCTTGTATCCAACGGTTCAGGCTGGTGGTGGGGGTGTAATGGTGTGGGGGACATTTTCTTGGCATACTTTGGGCCCCTTAGTACCAATTGAGCATCGTTGAAACGCCGCAGCCTACCTGAGTATTGTGGCTGACCATGTCCATCCCTTTATGACCACAGTGTACCCATCTTCTGATAGCTACTTCCAGCAGGATAACACGCCATGTCTCAAAGCTCAAATCATCTCAAACTGGTTTCTTGAACATGACAATGAGTTCACTGTACTCAAATGGCCTCCACAGTCACCAGATCTCAATCCAATAGAGCACCTTTGGGATGTGGTGGAACGAGAGATTCGCATTATGGATGTGCAGTAGGGCTGGGCGATATATCGAGTGTACACGATACATCATGGATTGCACTACATGCGATGTCGTAAATGACCACATCGTGAACATCGAGTATTATGTTGTGAAGTCAGTTTCCTGCCGCGGCCAAAATTAGATTTGTTTTAGCGTAGCGCTTTCCTTTCTCCGTCATAGACACAGAGTCACACACGCAGGCCCCGCCCAACTTGCACACAAACATTACACACACGCACAGTGACAGAGAGGCGTTTGTTTTGAGGAGAGCGAAAGAAAAGTTAGCTAGTTTAAACCTTGGCACAACTTGTTAATTTAAAGAACGAACGACTATGGAAGATTGAGGTGCCGAGGCTGACGAACTTGTTCAAAAAAATTACATCACTGGTCCGTCATTTGGCGGTGGTTTGGTTACCATAAAGATGACGTTTCTCAAACAACGGTAATCTGTAAAATATGCAGCAAATCCGTTGCGGCCAAAGGTACCTCAAATTTGTTCCAACATCTAAAAATCCATCATCCACTACCAAATGAAGAGTGTGTTAAACTCAGAATGTCAATTTCTGGTCCCACACAAACGCCTAAGCAACCAGCCAAGATGCAAATGACTCTGGCTTCTTCTTTTTCGAAATCAGTCCCAAATGACAAAAAAAGTTCAAAATGGTTAAAAATCACGGCTGCAGTGACTCATTACATTGCCAAACACATGGCCCTAGTCAGTGTGATAGAAAAGCCGGGTTTTCAAAAACTCGTTAAGACACTTGACCCAAAGTATAACTTGCCTGGTCGAAAATATTATGCAGACATATGTTGCAGGGACTACTAGAATCATCATACTGGCGTGACTAAGCACACGGGCGCACGCGCACGCACGCACGAACACGCACGCACGCACGCTACTGTAAAATGTGCAGAGCCAATATGAAGAAAAAAAAATCCCAATATTATTTTTTGGGAGGGGGTGGGGGGGCTGGCGTTATAGGCTATTACACGTCAACCTAAAACAATAAGAACTGGGAAAGAAATAAACTATGAGCTGGGCAACTGCAAGGACATTTCAATGTTTCAGCATAAAAAAGCTAGCTACATGATTATCAACTTATTCATTCAAGTATTTATTCATGTCAACAATGTGATGGAATGTTTCTGTGAAAGCGACGCCCCTGCTGCTAACGTTTACAATGCACAGCAACTTCAGTGCTCTCTGCTGTGTTGTAGGCTAATCTTAACTATAAATTACATAACGTAGGCCTGAACAATTTCAACGATGTCTATCTCAAATATAGTCTTATCTTATAATTTGTAGTCATGGAAAACGTTAATTGGCTAACTTGTGAATTTAAGGACGTGTCAGCGACCGGTTAACAGGCATTTTTTGGTTTAGGTAACGTGACCTTTCGCATAGATATGCTGAGCGCTCAAAAACGCTCTCCGGCCCAACAACAACCACTTTCTCGTCAATAGAAGCAGAGCAGCACATCACATTAACTTGTAAGAACTTTTTCATCATTTTGGTAGTTTTCTGAATTTTGGTTGATGTTTGAATAGTACTATGTCTTCTTGTATGCTCGTAGTGTTCTGTTTATATGCATGGATACCTGCGCAACCCACATATTTCTATTTGCACCGCATAATTTTTTGTGTTTTTAGCATATGCAACCAAAACTGTCGCACTGTACAGCCCTGCTTTAAGCTTTGTCTCTTACTTCTTAAAATCTCCTCAGGAGAAAGTGACAGTCTCATATTTTCCTTAAGCTAAGCAGTAAAGATCTCAGAATTGCTTTTTATGAGTCTCATTTGTATCTCCAAGTATTTTTGACAAGTATTTAAAGTTCTTTTCACAAAATTCAGAGGCGGAAAATCTACCCAGACGGACCTTGGGGGTCCAAGATGCTTTTTTGTTCATCATGTGGAGATGGACATCTGACCATAATTTTGTGACTCTAAAGTCATATGGTGCAGGAGATACGGACTTTCAAAGTGTGAAAATTTGGATCACTTGTTATAGCACCCCCTTAAGGTAATTTGGGGTCATCTAGGGTTTGGGAGGAGCGGATACCGGCACCCACCAGGCTGCAAAGTTTGAAGTCTCTGACATACAGCAAAACTTAAACTAAAACTCTACCCTAGCGCATATGTATGAAGTTTCATGTCGTTTGGTCATTCACATCAAGAGATATAAATGTGGCATTTATAGCTACCCCTAAAGGCAGACATGAAAATGGCTTTGCATACATGAACAATGAAGTCTCTAGAGGCAGTTTGACAATCTTCATGAGGATTGGATAGTGTCACGAGTTATAATAATTAATTTGGGAAGCCACGCCCCCTTTGAATTTCATTGGCTTATAGCTGTCACGTGCTTTGGCCAGTAAGTCTGGTTTATACAACATTTGCATATCATGGTCCATTATGCTACATACCAAGTTTGTTGCAGATTGGACAAACAGATCAAAAGTTCTATTAATTTCACTGTTTTTCACAAAATTCAAAATGGCGGAAAATTTACCCGGTAAGGCTTTTTTGTTCCTCATGGGCAAGTGGACCTAGGAACCAAATTTGGTGAGTCTATGTCACATGGTGTATGATATATGGCCTTTTACAGTGTCAAAAACAAATTTTCTGAAGGTTTACACTACCAGGGTCAGATTCACCCCAAGGACAAAGGAAGTTAGTAAATTTGAAGATAATAGGAGGGTTAAGTAATTGTGATCTTGTTATCGGAAAGTCATATTATTATTATTATTATTATTTTTGGCGCCTTAACTACGCCCGCAGTTTTGACCCAATCATTCCATTCCAGTGCCCACATGTCTTGGGTATTGCAGTCCATTGCGCTTACATACAGCTAAGTGATCGGGTCACGTGTTATATTTTTAATCGATTTTTTGCCCCATTGAAATGACTGGGGAGAGGGTTTTGACTGGGAGAGTTTTTTCACGGCCATATACCGCCATCTAGCGTCGATGTTATGTAATTGCATGTTATTATGTTTGTACCGACTGTCTTGGTTATTATTAGTAATAATATTACGCCGAACACTAGTTCATCAGTGACTTGTCTCGTTATTTTACATGAAAACATGGTGTCAGAAGTGGGAAAGCTAAATCATAAATGAATAACAAAACACCGCACCAACAGTTCAGGTCATATGCATGAATATGCTTGCGAGTATACGGTGCGGCGGCACTTAGTTTCCAGTTAGCATTAGCACTAGCCATGGATTCACGCTTCTGCAATGAAGGACAGCATTGGAGACTGGAGCACAAACTAGGACATTCACGGCTAGGAGTATGACATTTTTGACAACGTGGATGGCTGTTCATGAGGCTCATGATGATGAGGAAAATAAAAGTACTGCCTTCATTAGGACAATCAGGTTTGGTCTACAAGCCTTTGCTTTGGTGACAATTTGACAGTGTAAGGATTTGAGAATAGCACACTGCTGAAATCTGAGGCGATTTTTCAAGGGACGGTAACTTATATTTGTTACTTGTAACACTTTATATCACCTAACTGACGTAACTATTTTGTCACAAATTCTTATTTTATAAGGGTAGAAATTTCAGAAAAGGTTCGCTAGCTAACGGCTAACGTTAATGCAGACCAGCTGCAGTCACGTTTGACAATGAGTCTACCATATCTCAAGCGCCGACCGGTTTCCTGCCAAACAGCCGACTGATTCTCTCATACAGCCTGCTACTTTAATATATAATGTTTTGATTAACAAGTCGGATTCGCTATGCGTGTACATTTATGACTACTGGCCTCTTGCTTCAAAACAATGCGAGCATGTTGATAGAGAAACGTGCATAAGAACTAACTTCAGCTAGTAAACATAGTTTGGTCAGATCGAAGACAATCTTCTACCACAGCAAGGTAACGAGCAAAACCTGGTATGGAGTTTCTAAGAGTTGGCTATTGTCTCGCAATGAAAGCGAATGGATGCATTTGGAGATTGATGATCAGCCAAAATTGGCATAGGTTTATTTTATTAATTCAAGGGCTTGATAAACCTTTATAAAGTGAAGGCGTCAATAAATAAACAAAAAATTATAATTAAGGTCTAATGATTCTTAATCACAAAACTAATTATCTGTCAGGAATTGGTGTTTTTGTACTTCTAATATGCAATAGGCTACTGATAGTTCTTCACAGAAAAAAACACACAAGAAGCCTAACTCTCCTTTACAATCACTCACTAAATGTTTACGACTGGGTAGGTGAACCGCTCGCTCAAGACACGATTAAAAACACCTGTCAGCAAAAGGGGTCTGTAACGCAGTCCACTTGTGCTGCGGTATGGCGGTCAGTCTAATATCTGCGACGCATCGCATTTGTTTAGGTAAATGCATTTTCTAGTTTAAATAATACACTTCGTGTCCTTTCTAATCTCCTGAAAAAAAAAAAAAAGTTTTGCAAGGGAACGCAATAGTTTTGCCTTTTCAATTAGAATCACAATTATTTTTGCATTATTTGACATTTACAGTGCATCCAGAAAGTATTCATACCCCTTCACTTTTTCCACATTTTATTATGTTACAGCCTAATTCCAAAATGGATTAAATAAAAAAAAATTCTCAACATTCTACATACAATACCGCATAATGACTAAGTGAAAAAAGTATTTTAGAATTTTTTGCAAATGTATTAAAAATAAAAAAATAAAATATCACATGTACATAAGTATTCACACCCTTTGCTGTGACACTCAAAACTGAGCTCAGGTGCATCCCGTTTCCACTGATCATCCTTGAGATGTTTCTACAACTTGATTGGAGTCCACCTGTGGTAAATTCAATTGATTGGACATGATTTGGAAAGGCACACACCTGTTTATATAAGGTCCCACAGTTGACAGTGCATGAAACCAAGTTATGAAGTCAAAGGAATTGTCTGTAGACCTCCGAGACAGGGTTGTATCGAGGCACAGATCTGGGGAAGGGTACAAAACAATTTCTGCAGTATTGAAGGTCCCAACAAGCACAGTGGTCTCCATCATTCGCAAATGGAAGACGTTTGGAACCACCAGGACTCTTCCTAGAGCTGGCCGCCCGGCCGAACCGAGCAATCAGGGGAGAAGGGCCTTGGTCAGGGAGGTGACCAAGAACCCGATGGTCACTCTGACAGAGCTCCAGTGTTCCTCTGTGGAGATGGGAGAACCTTCCAGAAGGACAACCATGGCACTCTTCATCACCTGGCCAATACCATCCCTACAGTGAAGCATGGTGGTGGCAGCATCATGCTGTGGGGGTGTTTTTCAGCGGCAGGAACTGGGAGACTAGTCAGGATCAAGGGAAAGATGAATGCAGCAATGTACAGAGAGATCCTTGATGAAAACCTGCTCCAGAGCGTTCTGGACCTCAGACTGGGGCGAAGGTTCACCTTCCAACAGGACAACGACCCTAAGCACACAGCCAAGATAACAAAGGAGTGGCTTCGGGACAAGTCTGTGAATGTCCTTGAGTGGCCCAGCCAGAGCCCAGACTTGAACACGATTGAACATCTTTGGAGAGATATAAAAATGGCTGTGCACCGACGCTCCCCATCCAACTTGATGGAGCTTTAGACGATCTTCAAAGAAGAATTGGAGAAACTGCCCCAAAATAGGTGTGGCAAGCTTGTAGCATCATACTCAAGAAGACTTGAGGCTGTAATTGCTGCCAAAGGTGCTTCAACAAAGTATTGAGTAAAGGGTGTGAATACTTATATACATGTGATATAATTTTTTTTTATTTTTAATACACTTGCAAAAAATTCTAAAAAACCTTTTTCACTTTGTCATTATGCGGTATGGTGTGTAGAATGTAGAATTTTTTTTTATTTAATCCATTTTGGAATTAGGCTGTAACATAATAAAATGTGGAAAAAGTGAAGGGGTATGAATACTTTTTGTATGCACTGTATACAATGAACCCAGTTTATTAAATGTTATTCAAATTTATGTAGACGCTGCATTTTTAAGAATAGCTATAAAGGACATAATCCGTATTAGTGTTCTCTTTTATGTGCCCACTAAATACTTACCAATGGGTAGTGAGGGCGTAGCTTTCCTGTGTAGCGGTAGCCCGGCCATGGGTCTGTATTTGTGTCCTTCTCCACACAGTTTTTGGCCAAATCCTGGCTTTTGTCCTCTGATGAAACAGAATAAAAGTCTGCTTTTGTCAATGTCTCCACACTTAAGCCTATATAAACCACAGCTTTGGAAAAAGTTAAGGGACCACTACAAAATTATCAGATTGTCTGGACATACTATTCATATGTATGTTTGAGTAAAATGAAAATTGTTTTATTCTATGGAAAATGTCTCCCAAATTTTTTAATAAATATATAGACTGCAAAGATTGCAAATATTGGTCAAAATAACAAAAACAAATCTGTTTTCAGACCTCGATTAATGGCAAAACAAAAAACATGTTTATATGTTCATGTTCAATTAAAAATGCTTTGATATTCACATGTTTATTTCTTTTGATTGCATTTGAAGAACACAAAAAAGCAGAGAGAAAAAAGCCAAATCTGATATCATTTCACACAGAACTCCAAAATGGCCTGGACAAAATTATTGACACCCTCAACTTAGTAATTGGTAGCACACCCTTTGAAAAACATAACTGAAATCAATCGCTTCCTGTAACCATGAATGAGTTTATTAAACCTCTTCACTGGAACTTTGTACCACTCTTCTTTTGCCAACTGCTCCAGGTCTGTCAGATTTGAAGGGTGCCTTCTCCCAACTGCTGTTTTGAGATCTCCACAGGTGTTCTATGGGATTTGGATCTGGACTCATTGATGGCCACTTCAGAACTCTCCAGCGATTTGTCTTAAACCATTTCTGGGTGCTTTTTGAAGTATGCTTTGGGTCATTGTCCTGCTGGAATACCCATGACCTCTGATGGAGACCCAACTTTCTGCACCTGGGCCCTACATTGCTCTCCAAAATTCTTTGGTAATCTTCAGATCTCATGATGCCATGCACACAGTCAAGGCATCCGGTACCAGAAGCAGCAAAGCAACCCCAAAATATCCGTGAAACTCCACCATGTTTGACCGTAGGGACCGTGTTCTTTTCTTTGAAGGCCTCATTTCGTTTTTTGTAAACAGGGCAATGATGTGCTTAACCAAAAAGCTCTCTTTTGGTCTCGTCTGTCCCAGAAGGATGTTGGCTTCCTCAGGTAAGTTTTGGCAAACTCCAGTCTGGCTTTTTTATGTCTCTGTGTCAGCAGTGGGGTCCTCCTGGGTCTCCTACCATAGCGTCCCATTTCATTTAGATGGCGACGGATAGTGTGAGCTGACACTGTTGTACCCTGTGTCTGCAGGTCAGCTTGAAGTTTGGAAGTTGATCCGAGGTTCTTTATCCACTATTCAAACAATTCTTCTCTCATCAATCTTTCATACATTTTTCTCTTCCGTCCACGTCCAGGGAGGTTAGCTACAGTGCCATGGGCTGTAAACTTCTTGATGACGTTGCGCACAGTGGACACAGGAACATTAAGATCTCTGGAGAGATTGTCCATGCCTTTCCACAATTTTGCTTCTCAAACCCTTGGACAATTCTTTATTCTTCCTTCTTTTCTCCATGCTCAGTGTGGTACACGCAGACACACAACACAAAGGTTGAGTCAACTTTTCTACATTTAAACTGGTTGCAAGTGTGGTTTCTATATTGCCAGCAACTGTTACTTGCCACAAGCGAGTTTAATTACAAAATAAATCCAATTATTTCTTACAATCTTGAAAAGGTGCCAATAATTTTGTCCGGGCCGTTTTTGGAGGTCTGTGTGGAATGATATCAATTTGGATTTTTTTCTCTGCTTTTTTGTGCTGTTCCAATGCAATAAAAAGAAATAAACGTGAATACCAAAGCATTTTTAATTGAAACAATTTTCTGGGAGAAGTGGTGCATTATCTGAAAGAAGGGCAGGGGTGCCAATATTTTTGGTCATGACTATCTACACACTGGGCTAGCAGTTTTTTTAACCACCTGCTGAATAACAAAAAATCTTTTTCATCTCCGCGCACCCCCTGAAACGTTATAATGTGTCAATGGTAGAGTGCCGAGAACATTTTTGGATTAGCCCAAAACATGTTTTTATGGTGGTGGGAGGAAACCAGAGCACCCAGCGGAAACCCATACAAAGACATGCAAACTCCACACAGAAAGGACCTGGATCCGCCGGGGTTCGAACCCAGGACAAGCAGCACGAGAACAGCATTTTCTCAAAAACAGGGCACAGTTGCGTGCAGGGTTACGTACGTTATCGGAGAACCAAAAAAAACAACGGTAGATTCAACATTAACCCTTTGATGCACAACATGGGTCAAAAGTGACCCGACTGAGATTTTACTTTCTATATCTTTCCAATACAATTATTTCATAATTCAGAATTCCAGGTATTCCTGAATTAACTTGTTTATCATAAAAAACCCTTATATAATTTTTTTCTTTCTTACTTTTTGAATAAAAGTCATGTTTGTATCACTACCCCTCTAATGCACAACATTGTCCAAAAATGACCCGTATTCATTTCCTATGGGATTTAATGCATGGCTGAGTATTTCTTTGCTATATGTATTAAAATCTATTCATTTCAGAAGTTATTATTCCAAGTATTGATTAAATATCTTCTTTTTGATTACCACAAATCAATATTTAATTATTTTCTTTCTTACTCTATGAACATAAACAGCTTTCAACTAATATTTCAAGTTTAAACACATGGGTCGAAAATAACCCATGTATGAAAGTGTGATTCAAACATTTAACATATTATAGAAATTAATTTTGTTGAAATATATACTATAGCAGTGATTTGGACTTCACAATAATATATTTAATATTTAAAATATGTTTATTTGTCACTTTGTCTATATGATACACATATCGTGCAAAGATGACTAATAACTGAAACAGACTAACTGATATTTAACTGTAGTGCACCTGTAGTGTAACTGTGGTAAAGGTTAACTGTGGTGAGTAAAATAAAACAGATTAAATAAACTCACATGGGTACAGCACAAATTGCCATCTCAGGGCTTACATGCCTGACAAATGACGCAAATGACAACTACATGTTTGTGCTTATTGCACACAGGTCTGGTGCACTGTGAACACCAGCTGCTGACTTTTCTGTATTTGGCAGCTGGTCAGATGTTGAACATTTTCTTCTTCACTTCACTCTCCTGTCTGATATCCTACTGTGGCTAGGTGGTGGCTGCCTTTTTATTTATTTATCTCCACACCTATCTTCCCATTGCCATTAGGTTCAGTGGCAACATGACCGTGGTAAGCTATGTGTCGAAGAAGGTAAAGGCTATTGTCCTCCGGAACACCATGAATGATGACAAAGCAGTGAATGAAAACAGTGTGAACCCCCTCCCACCCCAGACATGATCCAGTACTATAACAAAACAAAATAAGTAGTGGACACAATGGATCTGATGGTTTGCACCTACTCATGAAAGTGGAGAACACGCTGGTGGCCCATGGTGCTCTGGCACAATGTGTTGGATGTTGCCAAACTTAATGCCTACAGCAACCTCACTGCACAACACCCTGGTTACATGGGTGGTGAGACCAATGCATGGTTACTATTAATTAAGGAGCTGGGCAACAAGCTTGTTGTGCCACATATGAAAAGGCAACTGGAGGGCAGGCCCCACCTCCAAAAACACATTACAGAGGCAATGTGTAGATGTGGGTTAAAAAAACTAAACACAGCCATCACCCAGTAACAGGAGGATATCAGACAGGAGTCAAGTGAAGAAGAGGAAGAGCTGCTGGTGTTCAAAGTGCACCAGACCTGTGTACAATAAGCACAAACATGTAATTGTCATTTGGTGCATTTGTTAGGTATGTAAGCTTTGAAATGGCAATTTGCGCAGAACCCATGTAATTTTATTCAATTTGTTTTATTTAATTGTATTTTGTCACATTCAACAGTTAACTACAGTTGCACCGCAGATAAACTACAGTTCAATATCAGTGTAATCGGTTGTCAGTCATCTGTGATTGTCATGTGTCACAAAGTGACAAATAAACATATTTTAGATATTAAATGTAGTATTTTGAGGTCCAAATCAGTGCTATAGTAAATATTTAAACAAAAATAATTATGATAATGTTTTTATTTTTCTAAATCACACTTTCATACATGGGTCATTTTTGACCTGTGTTTAAACTTGCTATATTAGTAGAAAAACTGTTTTCGTTCATAGAGTAAGAAAGAAAATAATTAAATAATGATTTGTGGTAAACAAAAACAATATATTTAATGAATACTTCGAATATTAAATGATAAAATCAATAGATTTAAAAAGATATAACAAAGAAACACTCAGTCATGCATTAAATCCCATAGGAAGTGAATACGGGTCATTTTTGACCCATGTGCATTAGAGGGGGTTTGCATAGCTTGTGTATCAAAGGGTTAAGCTAGATAGATTTTACAGTTTAAACTAGAAAATGCATTTCCCTGAGAAAATGCGATGTGATGCATTGCAGTTATTACACTGACCACCTAGCGCGCAACACCTGCCCCTGTAGCACAAGTGGACTGCAGTCCAGACCCTGTTTGTTGACAAGGTTGCTTAATGGTGCTAGGTTGGCAGTGTCGCTTCATTATAATCTAATGGCGGATATATACGATGACATGGTACTATTGTTTGGTTTTGTGTAGGTTGGGCTTTCACTGACAATGCATTCACTATAACCCTGCCACAGTTCATGCTTGAGCATTACAGATTGGGTTCAAATCATCGGAGCGCAACTTCCAGCGATTTGGTAGGAGGTAGTCATTAATGATAGTGTTCATAGTCAGTTGCCCCCCAAAACATTTTTGTCACGTACCTCACTGTGGTTAGGTTCTACTCTACCATATATACGTAACAGCAACTTGAGAGGGAAACATTAATGAGTAGTGTTCATAGAAACGCTCATAGAAACGTTCATTACAGCAGGAGGGGAGAAGCATCTATCCATGGCTAGGGGCTAATGCTAACTAGAAACTAGCTAATGCTCTATGGAATAATTAACGATAAGGTGCCGCTGTTACATAAGCACAGGTGCATTCCTGCAGATGTCCTGAACTGTGGGCACGGTGATTTTGTGAGTTTTGAGTATTTATGAGTTAGCAATCCCACTACTGACACCATGTTTACATATCAAACAACGAGACGGAGTCATTGATGCAATTAACAACAGGTGTTCGGCGTAATAGCCAAGACAGTCACTATACAAACGTAACATGCAATTACGTAACATCAACGCTAGATGGCGGTATATGACCGTGAAAACTCTCTCCCCAGTCATTTCAATGGGGCTAAAAATCTATTAAAAATAATTATAAAAAATATAACACATGAACCTATCACTTAGCTATATAGGCGTAGTTCAGGCGCAAAAAACAGGCCCAAAAATAATTAAAGCTGCAAGCAGCATTTTACGGGTCCTAGCTGTATGGCAAGACACACAAGTACACTAAAGGTTTTTGTTACATGTTTAACAAATGTTTTTTTAATTTTCCAAATCTAACATGAGCTTAACATATTTCAGAGCCAGCAAAAGAGGCAGTCAATGCAAACTGCTGACTATTTGAGAATTTCTACACCAAGAGAGATAAATGGCATATATAGCGCCCCCTAAAGGTAAATGTGCAAATGGCTTCGAATACATGATCAATGAAGCCTCTAGAGGCAGAGTTTCAAGTGTCATGAGGATCAGACTTAGTTTGACTTAGTTATTAACATTTATATAAGCCACGCCCACAAGGCCAACCATCGGTCTAATCACAATCTTCTTTTAACTTTTGATTTATAGTCTGCCCTAGAGCATGTGTATAAAATGTCATGCAATTAGGTTATTCATATTAAGAGATATAAATTTGTGGCATTTATAGCGCCCCCTAAAGGCAGATGTGAAAATGGCGTCGCGTACATGATAAATTAAGTCTCTTGAGGCAGTGTATCAAGTTTCATGAGGATTGGATAGTGTCACGGAGTTATATCCATTTATATGGGAAGCCACTCCCCCTTCGCATTTCATTAGCTTATAGCGGTCGCGTGTAGGTCTGGTTTATTCACCATTTGCATATCATGGTCCATTCATGCTGCATACCAAGTTTGGTGCAGATTGGACAAACAGATCAAAAGTTCTATTCATTTAAGTGTTTTTCACAAAATTCAAAATGGCGGAAAATGTATCCTGACGGACTTCAGGGGTCCAAGAGGCTTTTTTGTTCCCCATGTGGAGATGGACCTATGACCCAAATTTGGTGAGTCTAAGTCACATGGTGTATAAGATATTGCTCTTCAAAGTGTGACATTTTTTGTCACTTGCCATAGCGCCACCATCAGGCCAGTTTGGGTCATCTTTGGTTTGGGAGTAGCGGTTACCGGTACTGACCCGTGTGCAAAGTTTCAAGTTTGTAGCGTATAGCATCTCACGGGAATTTGCGCAAACGGAGGAGACAAATAATAATAATAATAGGGAAGAATAAACCGGTACAATAACTATAAGGGTCTACGCCCTTCGGGGTAGGACCCTTAATAAGAATCTGACTTTGCGATAACAAGAGATGTTTGAGTCACTGACGCATCACATAATAAACATTTGCATTCTCTAATGATGCTCATGACCAACTAATTATTCTTACTATATCGTGAAATAATTTTTCAGCTAACAATAACTAGGTAATGAAAACGGAAGCAAACTCCATGAATCCTAATCGTAATACCGGCAATGTTACTTAAACAAATATTTGCAAACGACAAAATATTCCTTATTGCATTTTCACAATTTCTCCAAGAAATAGATGCATTATGTCGATAAGGACAATAGTCAGGTAACGTACAGCCTGCTGGATATTACAGGAGCAGCTATCAAAATGACGTGTTGACTTTACATTAGATTCATGCTAATATAAGGAAATGCGGCAAAACATACTTGCTTTCTTGTGTAGCATTTTGTGGGTAACCCAACTCCCTTTGAAGCATTCCTATAGGTGGGGAGACAGAACAGGGAAAAACAAAAAATAAATGCAATTTATAGAATCAGTTAAACAAGGTGAACCCGGTTTCAACAGGCAACTACTTCTTAAATGATTTGACTGCTAAGAGCAGTTACCAAGTATACATCAAACCCCTCCCATTAATCTGTCACTAGCGAGACAATCACATTTATATTTTTTATTTAACACAAACATGAAGAAACTAATATCAAACATATGTTACAATATTTAAGATTCAACCAAAACAAAAACACTTAATAGTTCAACAAACCGCTCCACTTTCTTTTCGTTGAGCTAAAAAACCTAAAAACGTAAATTCAAAAGGTGATTAAGATTCCTTTGACTACTAAATTAATGATTAAAGGGAGCTGCAACATAAAAACGCAACCTGGCCAGCAATGCCTTGTAAAATTCTGTGAATATAAGCCATCCCTAATTGAATGTGGACCGTCCCGAATTAAATATCCTTGTTTTTTATAGTTATTTCAAATTTAAATTAAGTAAGAAGGTGGGTAAATTGCGCTAGTCTAGCTTAGCACAAAGACCGTAAGCATGCGGTCGCTGGTAGCATGCTAACCTACTACCTACCAACTGCGCAATTTACCTAACTACTTACATAAATAACAAATTATTGGACGTATAATCATAAGATTAAAATCGATCATCTCAGCTGACTTGGGTTGAATTCCCCGTGTCAGCTGCAGCGGTCGTGAGGTCAGAGGCTGGCGGTCCAGCTCAAAGAAGAGCTAAACATATTCATATTTTGCCACGGACGTGGTCCAGTTGAATTTACAAGATTTTTATTGTTTTAAGGGCACTTTCTTTCATTATGTGTAAATCAGCTCCGTTAGCCGACAATAGACAGCTTTTGGACGGTTAAATACACATAAAAAGTTGCTAAATAAGTCAGACATAGAGACAAAAAAACTACGTATAAAAATAATGCATATTAAAAATTGCAAAGATTGCTTTATTTATTTCTTTTTTCCTGTGCTGAAAGGGGATTGTATTAAAGCCACTATAAAGAATGGGAATCGCGGAGCATTCTGAGGCGGCGCCGCCATCTTGGGAGGATAGCGTCCTTAGCTACCAAGCTGTTATCTATCATATCAATCATTAATCATCCTCAATGTTTAAATTACGCGTAAATACGTACTTGACAGCGGCAAGGGAGCGATATATTGCAAAAGTAAAGTTAGTTACTGATACTGATCCATACGAATTAAGAGACATTAAAGGATCAAAGGCATTTGACAGCTTCCCACCCATACACCGGTGATGTACGTAGTCGCATATCTGGTGGTGTTCGGCATTAAACACATAATAACGCTAGCCTGTTTCTGTGTCTGTTTTCGTATTTCATCTCATTCAATGTGAATAGTTCAGAAGTTATTATACTGGCAACATTAACGTTAAACAGGTAGCAGATGAGATGGTACTGTAGGCTAGTTCTTGCATCTGAATGCGTAACAACAACATATTCAATGTCAGACACAGCTAGTAAAATGCATTTTATTTTTGGTTTGTTGGTTGTGAGATTAGCTGTTACAACCCACTCACTATACAACAGTTTTTACCGTCCATGGTTACAGACGGAGTTGAACAATATCCTAGACTGACAAGAGCTAGATGATTTGTAGCACCTAGTGGTTGATTTTGTATCCTCCCAATATGGCCGACATGGTTGTTGTGACGTCACGTTTCCATTCCCTATAGGTAACTTTTTTGTTTTCACGTATTATCAATACCTTTCTACAGTTTGCACAATTTAATGTCTATGGGAAAATTAAACAAATCGCCGTTCAGATCAATCATCTTGTAGTCTCAATATAATATTCAATATAAAAGGTGTCTGCCACCGGGCATGACCTCCCGCATAATTGTGACGATTTGCTATACAGCACAAGGAAATGCGTCACTAAATCAGGATGAGATGCCCATACTTTGAGTACAGTTGTTGATATTCTAGTGTTATGCAGTGACCACGAGCGTTCTGCATGTCTTCTTTGCGACGGTTAGGGAAAATAATTACAGCAAGCAAGCTGTTGAGCAGGTCATAACCTACCTACAGCTGCTTTAAAATAGAAACAAGACTGCAGCTTAGAGATAATGATTATTCGATGATCGATTATTCTTCATTAAGAATTTAATCGATCAGGAGTTTCAAAATAAACGATTAAATTGAACAGTTTGCAGTCTCGTCTTTTGGTTGAAATTCACGTGTTGTATTCGTATCCCGTATGTGTTCTGTGCCTTTAAGAAGCATTTGTTTATGAGTGACGTCATCACATTGCTGCTAGGAGACGCTAGTTTGTGTATTGGAAGTACACATGCTTTTTCAGTTTTAACCTTCTTCTAGTGACTCAGTAAACGAAGTTGAACAGCCTTCTTCAGTGTGATCATTGGATGAGGAGTTATTTGTATGCCAACTTATGCAGGGCACATAAGGGTGACAATTCAATTATTGAGGCGTATGCGCAATATTAACCTCAAATTGAAGAGGGTGAGCTGTTAAACTATGAAATGAGCCAATTATAACATCCAGTGTGGGAAAATTTCACACAGAAAAAATAAAACAAGTGCATTGCCACCACAGTGATGCTGTTCAAACTTCGCTTGACATTAATACCGGCGACATCGGTTCCATCAAAACGGGTAATTTCAGCAGCTAGCCTTATTGTAAACAAGCTGTGCAGAACTCACCCCTCACCCCTGATCTGATGTCTGTGGATTTGCGGGATATGAGGATCCTTTTTCATTCAAAAAGGAAAACATAAGTTGCTCTTTTCAAGAGGAAATATCTATGAATAATGTTGTTTAACTGTACAGTGCATCCGGAAAGTATTCATACCCCTTCACTTTTTCCACATTTTATTATGTTACAGCCTAATTGCAAAATGGATTAAATAAAAAAAATTCCTCAACATTTACACACAATATACCATAATGACAAAGTGAAAAAAGTTTTTTTGAACTTTTAGCAAATGTATTAAAAATAAAAAAAATCTAATATCACATGTACATAAGTATTCACGCACATTACTCAATACTTTGTTGAAGCACCTTTGGCAGCAATTACAGCCTCAAGTCTTCTTGAGTAGGATGCAACAAGCTTGCCACACCTATTTTGGGGCAGTTTCTCCAATTCTTCTTTGCAGATCGTCTCAAGCTCCATCAGGTTGGATGGGGGAGCGTCGGTGCACAACATTTTCAGATCTCTCCAAAGATGTTCAATCGGGTTCAAGTCTGGGCTCTGGCTGGGCCACTCAGGGACATTCACAGACTTGTCCCGAAGCCACTTCTTTGTTATCTTGGCTGTGTGCTTAGGGTCGTTGTCCTGTTGAAAGGTCAACCTTCGCCCCAGTCTGAGGTCCAGAACGCTCTGGAGCAGGTTTTCATCAAAGATCTCTCTGTACATTGCTGCATTCATCTTTCCCTTGATCCTGACTAGTCTCCCAGTTCCTGCCGCTGAAAAACACCCCCACAGCATGATGCTGCCAACACCATGCTTCACTGTAGGGATGGTATTTGCCAGGTGATGAGCAGTGCCTGGTTTCCTCCAGACATGACGCTTGGCATTCAGGCCAAAGAGTTCGATCTTGGTTTCATCAGACCAGAGAATTTTGTTTCTCATGGTCTGAGAGTCCTTTAGGTGCCTTTTGGCAAACTCCATGCGGGCTGTCATGTGCCTTTTACTGAGGAGTGGCTTCCGTCTGGCCACTCTACCATAAAGGCCTGATTGGTGGAGTGCTGCAGAGATGGTTGTCCTTCTGGAAGGTTCTCCCATCTTCACAGAGGAACACTGGAGCTCTGTCAGAGTGACCATCGGGTTCTTAGTCACCTCCCTGACCAAGGCCCTTCTCCCACGATTGCTCGGATTGGCCGGGCAGCCAGCTCTAGGAAGAGTCCTGGTGGTTCCAAACGTCTTCCATTTGCGAATTATGGAGACCACTGTGCTCTTTGGGACCTTCATGGCTACAGACATTTTTTTGTACCATTCCCCAGATCTGTGCCTCGATACAATCCTGTCTCGGAGGTCTACAGACAATTCCTTGGACTTCATATCTTGGTTTGTGCTCTGACATGCACTGTCAACTGTGGGACCTTATATAAACAGGTGTGTGCCTTTCCAAATCATGTCCAATCAATTGAATTTACCACAGGTGGACTCCAATCAAGTTGCAGAAACATCTCAAGGATGATCAGTGGAAACGGGATGCACCTGAGCTCAGTTTTGAGTGTCACAGCAAAGGGTGTGAATACTTATGTACGTGATATTTAATTTTTTTATTTTTAATACATTTGCAAAAAATTCAAAAAACCTTTTTTCACTTGGTCATTATGCGTTATTGTATGTAGAATGTTGAGAATTTTTTTATTTAATCCATTTTGGAATTAGGCTGTAACATAATAAAATGTGGAAAAAGTGAAGGGGTATGAATACTTTCCGGATGCACCGTAAGTGCGACATTGGAATTTTTCCAAATGTTTAAATAAGGCTTTGCGTGGAAAATCATGCGTAAATACATGCTGTATACGTAACATTTTTCTTAACAATTAATCAATTATTGTTAATTGACGCGAATGACTGATCGATCATGGAAATTCTTGAAAATTTGCAACCCTATTGCAGCCAGATCATGGCTTCTGGAGGACAAAGTAACTAGGCTAATGCGAGTATGTAAAGGCCCGACGCAAGTGATCTAAAATTAAAATAGGGGCAGTGTCAAAAAATTAATTTTTGGGGGAAATATTTGTGATAAAAACTTTATCTAGACAAAATAAATTAAACGAGAGGTAAGGATAAACAGGGCACGTGTCCTCATACCCCTTTTAATTTTTAAAGATCACGTTTTGTATCATCTAAAATAAATCTTACTGTGAAAACGCATATTTATTTCAACCTTCTGGATTCTTCAAGTTTGACACAAAATCAGACACAAGCCATATTAGTCTTATCTCTTATACACATCGATCAGCCAAAACATTAAAACCACCTGCCTAATATTGTGTAGGTCCCCCTCGTGCCTCTTGCTTTCTTCCCATAGTGCATCCTGGTGCCATCTCTTCCCCAGGTAAACGACGCATACGCACCCAGTCATCCACATGATCTAAAAGAAAATGTGATTCACCAGACCAGGCCACCTTTTCCATTGCTCCATTGTCCAGTTCTGACACTCACGTGCCCACTGTAGGCGCTTTCGGTGGTGGACAGGGGTCAGCATGGGCTAGCCTTCGCTCACCACGTGCATCAATGAGCCTTGGGCGCCCATGATCTTGTCGTCCTTCCTTGGACCACTTTTGGGAGGTACTAACCACTGTATGCGGGGAACACCCCACAAGACCTGCAGTTTTGGAGACGCTCTGACCCAGTCGTCTAGCCATCACAATTTGGCCCTTGTCAAAGTCGCTCAGATCCTTACGCTTGCCCATTTTTCCAGCTTCCAACACATTAACTTAAAGAACTGACTGTTTGTTCACTTACTGCCTTAAACATCCCACCCCTTGACAGATGCCATTGTAACAAGATGATCAATATTATTCACTTGACCTGTCAGTGGATTTAATGTTATGGCTGATCAGTGTATATTTCTTCCCAAAAAGTTGAACTGTCCAGTTTACTCAAAGCTCTTTACAAATTGGTTGTCAATTAAGTACACAAATAACCCTTTTCCACCAAAGCAAGTTCCAGGGCTGGTTCGGCGTGAGCCAAATCTTGAACCTGTTCTTCGCTTTTCCACCGCAAAAGTGCCGGCTCTCAGCCAGGAAAACAGATTCCAAGCTAGCTCTTTCTTTTTTCTCTTTTTTCTCTTCGGTGATCTACACTTGGCACCACTTTTAGTCATGCCTTTAATCGATTTTGATTGGCAAAGAAGTAACATTGATGAGTGCTGCACTTTGGCAAAAGTTAAACTATTTTCCACATCGGATAGGCTACATGACGTGCTCTGCCAAAAATAAAAAAGTGCAAGGGGGCGCCGCTTTGAAAAAGGAGCACACCAAGCACGTCTTTAAATAAGTAAAGAACAGTGAAGAGGCACTGGATGCTGAAAAAGCGATTTCAGTTGACATCGCCGTTAGTCCGCCATTGTTGTTGTGCGTTGTAGTTGAGGCTTGCGTTGATGCGGAAGCAGAGACATACACTGATGTATATAATGACGTGATGACTTGGCTCTCTAGCCCATTGAAAAGCCAACGGTTCTTCTAAGGCTCGCAAACTGAACCCACAGTGAACTGGCTCTAGCACCGGCACGGAGCTGGCTCTAGGTTTGTGTTGGTGGAAAAGGGGTAAGAGACACAACGAACGGACAGACAGCTCACAACAATCAGTCTGGACAATATTATCACGGCAGTCAATTTGCAACAGACTTGCTCACCCAACATGTTGTCACGATACCAGAAATTTTGTAGTCGATACCAATACCGGAGAAATTCCACGATTCTCTCAATACGATGGTAAAAAACAAAACAATAAATTAAATCCCATAAACTTCAACATACACTCACTCAATATTACAAAAAACAGTGGCATGTAGCCTTCAAGCTAAAACATTTAAAGAGCTAACAATTAACATTACAAAAAGGAACATTGGCCATACAACTACTTAAAACAAACAATACTGTTTTCAATTACAAACAATACACTTTTAATGATGACATCATTTCAATTGCAGAACACAGCCAAGACATGAAAAACATGGAAATCATGTAGGCCTAGCCTATTTAAAAGAAACAACTATTAACATTACCAAAAAGAGGCCTATTTATGTAATAATAAAAAGAAACATATAAGCGCACAACGACTCCAGCTAAACAGCTCTGGGCTGTGTGTGTGTGTGTGTGTGTGTGTGTGCGTAAGACGTAGGGTGTGTGATGCGTCTAGTGCAGTAGCCAGAGACATAATGCATGGTCACTCGCCAGTTGCATGCATACCTCTTGCTGACAGCTCAGTGGAGCTTGCTTGCCCTTGAAGTTAACAGGGAAGCAGCAAGTATGTGTAAGCCTTCTCCTGCAAGAACACAGCCTCTACATCACCAAGACTCCTACTGGGCCTCCTTGTGGCCACACAGGGTAACTTGGTGTCTTGCGACCCCAGGCAAATCGGTACGGGATCTCGGAGCTGCAGCGGTCCCCAGAGGTGGGATGTGCATGCCCACAGTTGTGGACATGCCCTGGCATCCATCAACCACTGCCCCATGCCTTGTGGGTAAGTCTGGGAAGACAAAGGCTAGGGGAGCACACCCTGAGAGAAAAGCAAGCTGCGGCGGCAAGCTTTGAGGCGGTTTCTGATAGACTGGATTTCCGGCTGTCTCCTGCAGCAGAGGGGAGGTGCTGGGTGTCTTGGTTTTCCCTTGCGACTGGAGCTCACCTCTTCTCGGCGGGGCTAGCGCATCCCCCATGTCACTTTAAATAACATCAGCGCAGGTATCTACAGGTGCCTGCCTGGTGCTCATCTCAGATTCATGCACCTCAAATGTCTGCTGGCGATGGTGTGCCTGGCAACAGGAGCAGGGCTGATGTACCTGGAAGCTCTTAGCAATGGAGTGGCAGTTGCTTTCGGCAGACCTATTTAGGACCACACTGTTCACCCCAACAAGGGAGAGGCCTATAAAGGTGGCCTAAACATTGAGCACTCCAACGTTATGGGATAGTCTACCGCACCTATCAGGACATTCCACCAGCGGTCGAAAATATAGCAGTAAAATTATCCCAATAAAACTCACAACTTGGA
Organism: Galaxias olidus; assembly: GCA_026901105.3. Lineage (NCBI taxonomy): Eukaryota > Metazoa > Chordata > Actinopteri > Galaxiiformes > Galaxiidae > Galaxias > Galaxias olidus. Next base: position 208,515 of record JAPMUY010003158.1, read on the forward strand.
ACATAAGGACCCTTCTGGCCTCTAATGGAGGTACAGATAGGCCAGAACGTCGGACACCACTGATTGCAAAAGACTTAAAGCGACATAACATCGATGTTGCAGCTCTGAGTGAAACAAGACTCCTCGGTGAGGGATCTCTCAGGGAACAGGGAGAGGAAAACATATTCTTTTGGAAGGGATATCCCACAGAAGGTAAACATCTGCATGGTGTAGGCCTAGCTATAAAAAACTCCCTCCTACCAAACCTTGTGGAAAGACCTGTAGGCATAAGTGAAAGACTTACAACTCTCCGTATCCCTCTTGCAGGAAAAAGCATGCCACCCTCTTTAGTGCGAACCAACATTACCGGCAGAGGATGTCGCAAAAGACTGCTTCTATCAACTACTGTCTTGGAAAAGCCTAGAGTCAGTCTCGTAACTCTCATGCACGAAGTTGATCTGTTTTCTGACACGGCCATCGCCAGTCTGAGTTGATTTGGCATATACTAACTCTGGCAGCTGCATGCTTCATTGACACTGACTTGACCAAAGTTCTGATCCGTTGTCCCGATCCGTTCCACAGTCACACCAGCTGATGTGATATCTATTTAATAACAATGTTCTGCAAGAACTGCATACAGCTATTAAATCGTCCATGGTTTTAGCAGGTGTGGTGAGCTCCTCCAGAACTAAAGTATAGACAGGCTTCAACTCTAGGAGACCGATGATTAAATTGTGTTTGTCTTTTTTTATTACCAAAAGTCGAATCACCACTTATTGTTTTATGTAGCGTTTTCTTTTGCAGGAATTCACCCATTATAATGCCAGGGCTCGCCTCCCCACGTGCAAATGTTCTACCAAAACAAGTTCCCCTCAGACACTATTTTCCAAGGCCATCCTCGCAGTTTACTGAGTTTATAGAAACCCAAGATAATTGTGATTGGTTTTAAAAAAAATACACCATTTTTCTCCATTATTCCAAAAACTCAATACAAGGTGCCAGACCTTTCTCCAGCGCTGACACAGCGCAACGAAGTGTGGAGATAGGTCTGGCATCGTGAGACTAGACTGGGGTTAGCTAGAACCATCATCGTTATATATCTAACACTTCATACTGTAAACACGCATTATAAAACTTGCAGATAAGTTTATATCTAACCCGACTGAACCCATCCCTCATAGGACGTGGATCGTGTCAAGTATAATCGCTTGCTGTCAGTCAGTTGTGTGTGAAAACCAAACATCGACGTTAGCAGGGGAAAGTCTGAGAGTCTGAGGTAAACAAAATAAATAGCCTAGCCATTGGTTTAGCTAACGTTAGTTAGCTATATCAATACGTTTAACTGAGACGTCCTGACTGTGCCAAGATTGTTTTGGCAAAATCCCTTGTCATGGTCTAACTTAGAGGAGAAATTGCTATTTCACTGCCATAGGAGAGCAGTCAAAATTAGTGCCCAGGCAGGTAGCGTCATTAAAAATGTATATTTCAGTGACGCAGAACAATGGCATTCTATTGACGTTCCATGGTTTTCCTGACCGAAAAGCTCTGCGTTAAAAGGATAGAACGCTGTAGTGAAAAAATTTCTCTAAATTAGGGCTGTTTTTTCCAGATACAGTATCTCAGGCTAGGAGAGCAGTAGATACATTCCGACAGCCGAAAACAAAACTGACATGGGAAATAATGTAATAAAAAATAAAAACATATTTACATTGACCTGTCCACCGTACCAACTTTAATTTAAGCATTCTCACTGAAACACACTGGGTTCATTGTATAACAGGTACATTGGTCAGCTAAATGTTCCATATTACTCAGTATCAAAGCTCAATCACACTAAAGTTAATAACGCGTTAACTTTGACAGCCCTAAAAGAAATAATGTTCTAAAGTCTGTTTTGCCAGCAGGTGCCATTTTATTTTAGATTTTTTAGTAACCTGTTGATATTGAATAAGCAACATGCACACCACCAAGATACAACGTTAGCAAAACAATATTGATGTAGTGTCAACAGGAGAGTTATGCCGGAGTGAGAGTCTGAGGTAAAAAATAAATAAAAAGTACATGATTTAGCCTTTGGTTCAGCTGACGTTGGCTAGCTATTTCGATACGTTAACCTCAACACTGTAAACAGTTACGTTTGCTGAACTGTTTACAGTATTGAGGTTAATGTATCAAAAAAATCTAAATAGCTAGCAACCTAGTTACCTAAACCAAAGGCTAAATCTTATTTTTTTTTTCTATATTGTTTTGTCTTTGGATAAAACTGATATAAGTTGACGACAAGCGCAATTACACTTCCATTGACATGAACCACGTCCTATCTGAGGGACATCCCTAGTCACAAGCCACCAAGGCCGAGCTGCAATTTTTGCGCCAGGAGTGGCATGACAGCAATGTGAAAGACTGGTGGAGAGCATGCCAAGACGCATGAATGCTGTATATATTGATTTCTGAACTCTTCCTAAGTTAAAACATTAGTATTGTGTTGTTCAAAATGTATAATTTAAACATTTTAGGTCTAAAAGCACTGCATCTTTATGTATTTTTGACTAGTTCTTGCAACAACATGCTCTAAATCTAAACATTTCTATTTGGAATTTGGGAGAGATGTTATCAGTGATTTATAAAGCAAATCTAAAATGTAAAATTTATTCAATGACATAACTATAAACAGTAAAACCATAGAAACTAATGAGATGAAGCTGTAGGCTACATTGACCAAACATGTGTAGGCTACATAAAACGTCACCAAATGAATGCCTTTTTATGTACTGAAATGGTCCACACGTGGCAATGTACATGTACACTTTTACATTTAAAGCTTGTTATGTGATTATGATGGTGTCAAACCCCTTGAAAATTCTACTTTATTGATGTCCTCCTGTTTAATAGTTAGGAATGGAAAACATTTCTTCAAGTGGACCGTTTGGTCCTTGCCTATAGACTAATAATTTGAGCTAACGTTCTGTAGCGTTAGCTAACTACGGTTTCTGTGCACTCTTTTCAAATTGGTGATTAAACGTCACTTCATTATCGATTACCATTATACAGACAGATAGTCAAAACCTTTGGTTGAGTTAAACCAAGGGTGTAATTAGTTTACGGTTGTGTATTTTGTATTTATTTTCACAACTCTGCTAATGCTGAGCTAACATCCAATAAATTAACTTTTGAAATGATCAATTAACCATACAATATAGTGTATGTACAAACGGTCTTTAGAAGGTAGAAGCTAGTTCCTGTGCTATAGATTTCAAAATATTATGTTTTTAAAACCCCATAACCAGTTTGACGGACCTGCCAAAACTTAGCTAATGCTAGCTAACGTTTGTTACAAGCTTGGCAAGCTAGCCTGTAGGTAGGTTCACTAAATGACAGCTGACCAAGTGTATAATTTAAGCTTTTATACGGGAAATATTTTACCTCACGTTACCAGTGTGGCAAGCTATTCACATGTTACAAACGTGTTTTAAAAAGAAAACTAGTAACGTTAAGTGAATCTACTGTTTTCGGTAGCTAGCTAGCTAGTAGCTTAGCTACACAGTACTGACACAGGCCGCGGGGCCATGGTCATTCGTCTGACTAGTAAGACTGGTGTAAGACACGTGTAAAATCAAATGCTACCTGCGAGCAAAAGTATGAGCCTTGAATCCCGAGCTTGATACAGGTTGGGCATTGAAGTTTGGCCTCTTGGTTGCAGCCATTTGTTTCGCATTCCCTAGCCTCAATAGCCGCCATATCTTCAGCCACAAGCCACGGGGAGGGTGCTAGGGTGGTTGTGTTGGACACAGATCAACAAACGAATCTTTTCGAACGATTCCTTCAGTGAATCGAATCATCAAGTAAAATGATTTGAACTTTTCCTGACTCATCAGACAACCACTGTCCACGATGCTTCTTTTGACAGTAGGCCATGAAACACGGGCAACTGTTAATAATCCAGCCAACGGGAATATTGGACATGTTAACTGCTATAGAGCGACGACGAGCGAGTGAAAATGATGGCGTGGAGGGAAAAATGGATGAGGCCTCTTAATATAACAGATATTTTCTTTGACACAAAATTAAACACAATATGTACAATTGTAATTTTTATATTGAACAAACTGCATCATGGAGCATTTTTTTTAATAACGTAGCTAGCCTACATCATTATTTACATGATTATTCATTTAATAATATTAACCTCTTTCACTGTTCTAAAAGTAGCCTGGGCAAATCGAAAGGCTACAACGTAGAACAGCAGCACATTCATGCAGCGGTGAAGAAAATCGCGCTGTGTACCGTTTTGAAACTGTTTTAATCAACACAAATATAACGTTTTTGTTGATCTGTCTTTAAAGTCATTCCAGAGTAATACTTAGTTTCACAAAATAGCAGTGTTTATATCTACAGATCTCTTGCTAATTCGCAGTTAGCTTCCAAAGAACGTAGGTTTTGTTGTTATATGAAAAAATCCTCAACTTATAGTTTAATAAAAAGTATGTTTATTTTAATATCAAACAATTGATGGACTGATTTAACAATATATTTTTAAATCACAGATAATTCAAGCTTTCCATATATCTACTGTTAATAACATAACTTTGTAATTTCAAAACTTGCCTCTGCGTGGTGGTTAACGCTGGGCTTGGTCGTAATGCTCTATTTTCTTTCTCAAACAGGCACGAAAAAGTCCAGCACTGCTTGTCTTCAAATTAAATTTCCTCGCTTTTCCTATTATTTTTGACGATCAAACTTTGATTCATATTGAAGTAAACCCTTTCCGGACATGAGCTTAAGGGGACTAACCAATCGGTAAAAATAATATATATTTAAAATACTTGTCATGTACTTTACTTGAATCGCTACAAACTTTAATCAAAAAGTTTCATCGTGCCTTTTCAACTCTGACTAGACCAAGGCCTCTTGAAAATATTCAGAAAAAAAAAGTAGGCCTACACGTTTTTCCAAGGCAACAAAAGATCTGCCCCCTCAAAGTTTTCTGTGCCTTCAGCTTCACCTCGTCAGGATATACAAACGTCATTCTCTATATTTGGGTAAGAACAATAGAGGCTCACGTCTGTTTACCTATTTAAATACCGTCATTCAAGCAAACAGGGCACATGCGAAGCAGACGGGACATGCTCTTTCACAGACACACAGTCGTGATGTCACACAAAAGACCAAACCCATATCTACGTTTACAGCACTCTTTACATAAACATGATAAAAACATGATAACAAGGAAACATTAAGAACGTGCTGTCCATAACAATAAACATAGTTCCTCGCCAGGCATGCTGGGAGTTACACCCGACGCTACATTATGTTGATCAGTCATGTTTCTTCAAGTACAAAGATGTCTGCCATGCGCGGTGATGACCCCCAGCTGCAAAATAAATTTGGTTATCCAGCTAAGAACAAATCTAAGAACGTATAAACCTCTCTTTCTTTGCTATAACAAATTTGGTGTTCCAAACCGTACAAATATCTGATATACACTGCCCATCCCAAAAAAAAGTCACCACCTGGATTTAACTACCCAAATAAAAAATAAGTGCACTTTTTATATTAAAAGTATACTACAGATTTAAAAGCATGTTAAAAGTATACTTTTCTCTTCTAGCACTACCCAAAAGCACACTATAATGTTACTTTTTGTAAATACACTTAAAATACATTTGATCTAAAATTGTATTTTAATACACTTTCAATAAAGTATATTTGAATATAGTATATTTACCATGAATTATTTGATAGTACACTTAAAATACATTTGATCTAAAATTGTATTTTAATACACTTTCAAAAAGTATATTAATAGAGTATACTTACAGTGAATTATTTTACACACTTACAATACATTTGGTCTAAAATTGTATTTTAATACACTTTGAATAAAGTATATTAAAATAGAGTATATTTACAGTGAATTATTTGAAAGTACACTCAAAATACATTTGGTCTAAAATTTGTATTGTAATACACTTTCAATAAAGTATATTAGAATAGAGTATATTTACAGTGAATTATTTGAAAGTACACTTTAAATATATTTGATCTAAAAAAAATACTATGTATGAAGCATATTAAAATAAAGCATACTTACAATGAAATATTTGAAAGTATGCAATACTATTGATTTAAAGTTGAACTTTAGTATACTGAAGACATTTTATCATTTTAAACATAATAGAAACATAGTATTCATGTATTTTTTTCAATTGGTCATTTCAGTAAGGAGCGCCAATTACAGGGCTCAAATCATAGAGCAGTATTTTGAAACAAAACAGTTCCAATACCGGGTGTCCAATCACAAGTTCCGATAAGCTGGTGTTGCCAATTTAGCGACTTTTCAGACCCTCCTAGCGACTTTATTTCTAAAAAGCGATTAGCGACAAATCTAGCGACTTATTCAGACCCTCAGGGAAATATCAAGAAATGTACACAAATCTATTAAATTTAAATGTATTCCCATACAGCACGGGTAGCTCTCTCTCTCTACACACAGTGTGCAGGGAGCCTGGGTGTGTGTTTCAGGCAGGAGCAATAGTACGTTTCTGCAGAACCGGAGGCACCAGTTTCAGGACCTCAGTTTCAGGACCCCAGATATAGGACTCTAGTTGCCATAGGACCGTGTCCTAAACAAGCTAAGCTACGTTCACGATACCTTAGCATACTCTCACAGTAAAAAGAGAAAAAGAAAACTAATGTCAAAGTTGAGGAGATTTGACCTTTTTTGAAGACAGCGGTTGGCTTATAGCACTACTAGTACACTTGTTTTAACCCTCCTATTATCTTTGAGGTCAGCTTGACCCCTTTCAATGTTTGACGTCCCTAAAGAAATGATTGGCATAATTTGTTTTGCTTCATATTTAATGACTTTTCCTAATATCCATCCATTCCTTTTCCGCCGTTTATCCGGGGCCGGTCGCGGTGGCAGCAGGCTAAGAAGGGTAGTCCAGACGTCCCTATCCCAGCAACGCTTTCCAGCTCCTCCTGGAGGATCCCGAGGCGTTCCCAGGCCAGATGAGATATGTAATCTCTCCAGCGTGTTCTGGGTCTACCCCGGGGTCTCCTAGCAGTAGGGTGTGCCCGGAAAACCTCCAACAGGAGGCACCCAGGGGGCATCCTAATCATCTGGCTCTTTCGACTCAAAGGAGCAGCGGCTCTACTCCGAGCTCCCTCCGGATGACCGAGCTATTTACCCTATCCCTAAGGCTGAGCCCAGCCACCCTACGGAGGAAACACATTTTAGCCACTTGTACTCACGACCTTATTCTTTCGGTCACTACCCAAAGCTCATGACCATAGGAGAGGTTTGAAACGTAGACCGACCGGTAAATCGCGAGCTTCGCCTTTCGGCTCAGCTCCTTCTTCACCACGACGGTCCGGTACAACGCCCGCATTACTGCTGATGCTGCACCAATCTGCCTGTCAATCTCACGCTTCATTTTCAGAAGTGAAGTCCAACACCCACTGAAAACGTATTTGAATTTGTGCCGAACATACGGACACAACTCTCACTCCGGTTATATAGGGACCGAATGGCTCGTAGCAACGGCCCCGGTACCCCATACTCCCGCAGTACCCCCCACAGGACTCCCTGGGGGACACGGTCGTAGGCCTTCTCCAAGTTCACACATGTAGACTGGATGGGCAAACTCCCATGCCCCCCCTCCCCCAAAAGCCCCGCAAGGGTAAAGAGTTGGTCCACTGTTGCGAGAATTGCCACCTTAACGTGGTGGAGGGGTTTCAGTGTCCCTGTAATCCTGGGAGCTGTGTTGTCGGGGGCAGTAGCCCCTGGTAGGGTCTCCATGGCAAATTGGTCCCGGGAGAGGGTCCAGACTAAGCGCGATTCAAAGACCCCAATGAAGCGGAACAAACGGCACTGTGGCACGTCGCCCGGAATAGGAAAACCGGGGCTACCCCTTGGATCCAGACCTGGGGGGGATGCTCGCCGGTGAGCGTCTGGTGGCCGGGCCTTGACCCATGGGAACCGGTCGGGCACAGCCCGAAGAAACAACATGGAGCCGCCGCCCTGTGGGCCCACCACCTGCAGGGATAGACATCGGGGTCGGTTGCAATGCCAATCGGGTGGCAGGCATAGGCGGGGACCTAGGCGTGCTGACCCCTGGCATCGTAGACTGGTCCTGGGGACGTGGAATGTCACCTCTCTGGTGGGAAAGGAACCGGAGCTAGTGCGGGAGGTGGAGCAGTACCAACTAGACATAGTTGGGCTCACCTCTACGCATAGCACTGGTTCTGGAACCCAAGTCCTGGAGAGGGGCTGGGCTCTTTTCTTTTCCGGAGTCGCCCAGGGTGAGAGGCAGTTCGGAGTATCCGGCCTTCTTGGAGTCGCTGGGTGGGGTCCTGGAAAGGGTACCATCTACTGATTCTATAGTTCTGCTGGGGGACTTTAACGCCCATGTGGGTGACGATGGAGAAACCTGGAGAGGGGTGATTGGGAGGAATGGCCTGCCCAATCTGAACCAGAGTGGTGCATTGTTGTTGGACTTTTGTGCTAGGCATGGATTGTCCATCACGAACACCATGTTCGAGCATAGGGAGGTTCATAAGTGTACCTGGTACCAGAGCACTCTAGGCTACAGATCGATGATCGACTTTGTGGTTGTATCATCAGACCTGCGGCCGTATGTCTTGGACACTCGGGTAAAGAGAGGAGCTGAGCTGTCAACTGATCACCACCTGGTGGTAAGTTGGATCAGATGGCAGGGGAGGCTGCCGGACAGACCCGGTAAACCCAAACGTGTAGTGATGGTGAATTGGGAACGTCTGGCTGAGGCCCCTGTCCGTGAGGTCTTCAACTCCCACCTCCGGAAGAACTTCTCGTGCATCCCAGGGGAGGTTGGGAACATTGATTCCGAGTGGACCATGTTCGAAACCTCCATTGTGGAACCGGCTGCTAGAAGTTGTGGTCAGAAGGTCGCCGGTGCCTGTCGTGGCGGCAACCAAAGAACCCGCTGGTGGAAGCCGTCAGACTGAAGAAGGAGGCCTTTCGGGCTTGGTTGGCCCAGGGGTCTCCTGAAGCAGCAGATGAGTACCAGGCAGCCCGAAGGGCTGCAGCTTCGGTAGTCAAAGAAGCAAAATCCCGGGTGTGGGAGGAGTTCGGGGAGGCTATGGAGAAGGACTTTTGATTTGCCTCAAGGAAGTTCTGGCAAACTGTTAGACGGCTCAGAAAGGGAGAGCAGGGATTGGCCCAGGCTCTGTTGAGCAGGGGAGGAGAACTGCTGACCCGGACTGGGGATATTGTCAAGCGGTGGAAGGAGCACTTTGAGCAACTTCTTAACCCCGCCAACACGTGAGTTCGGTAAAGTGAGTAGATCTACAGAGGAATTCTTATTGGCTTGTTGTGGAGTCGGGCTTGACGTGGTTAGCTCTCGTAGCACAATTGCTAGCTATCTCTCACGTGTACACCGTCTACCTACAGTCAGGGAGTAAGCCCAGAGAATTATCAAGGATCTCAAACTCAAAAGGGACTGATTTGCAAATAAAAAAGGAACATCGCCAGTCAACAGGGCGTGTGTGCTCGTGAAATTCTGCGCCGGTCAAGAGGGGTAGTGTATGCTTGTTACAAAGGGTCGTTGGAACGTTGTTCAGGCAGTACAGACTCACTCTGGAGACTCACGCAATACATTACGAGGCAGACATAGGTTTCCCTGAATACCAGTGACAGGACCCTCACACCAGTGACAGTCGTAAGCTTTCCATTTATTGATGCAAAGGCTTCAAGGAACTACAGTTAAATGAACAGTGACTTTTATTGCATACTGGGTCATACTGTGTATTGTAATGTTAAGAGACTGATACTCTTTTGTTGATTGTATAGTAACTCATTTGGATACAGTATTTTGTGTTTAATTTGGGGTTTATGCAAATGTATGGGAATTGTTGGTTTGTATATGCATATGTAACAGTGCATTTCTTTTGTGATTTGGGTAATTGTGTGCAATGTTAAGAGCAACAAGGTGTAACCATTTTGTTATTCACATTAACCCTTTGCTTACCATTTCTGTCAACAGTGTTTTAGAATAAATATAATTGAGTTGACAGTAATTGGAGTTATACTTACCTTGGAGTAGGGGCACCTTAGCTACTGCTGTAAAATCTAATGCGGGAGGGACCTAGTGGGCAGATTACCACACGTACAAGCACTAGTACACTTCAAGTGGCCACAGTGATATGAGATAGTCCTGAAGCCCTTCACATTATATTTGTGTCCATACAGGGTAGGCATAAAGGTGAATTGTGTTAGAAGTGAGGACTAAGATCCTTCTGCTTCCTAAACCGTTCAAGGTGTGTATAGACAGTACCCCTACTAGGCGGATAAGGTCTGTCCGCTACATTGGTCGTGGAACAGTGGACCAGCTTTTCCTAATATTATAGAGATAACTGGTTAAACATCAAATTGACATGATAATATGTTTTCAATGTCCTGTACTCATGTTATACGCATCAGTGGTCTTTGGGGTCAGTTTGACCCCAGGCTGTTTTAGCTGTATAAAACATGGAAATTAAAAATGTATTATTATTTTTTTAAGAATTAAGGCAGATTTGTTCTGGTGGTTGTAGCTGATATTTGAGTCTCCATCAAAAACAATTTTGTAATCTTCAAAATACTTCTCTATGCTTTAGGGCTCCAACCTAACATAACCATGCATTCAGTATGACGAGAACCCCTTAAAGTTCAAACCACATTGGGGAGGAGAACACATAATTCCTACAACAATTTTAACATTGTATAAGGGGGGCTGTAGGGGAGTGATGCTTAATTTAATGGCAGATTTATGTAGTCCACAAATAGACATTAAGAATCTGACAAATAAACTTGGTCAACAATTTTAATTACAGTAATTTTCTGAAGGCTTTAATAACTCGGGTCAAACTGACCCCAAGGACAAACAATGTTAGTAAATTTGAAGATAACAGGAGGGTTAAATAAACATGAAAATGTTTTTATCCTGCCAACTATTATAGCTACATACATTTGAGCTAGCGAACTTTAACTTTTCTACCCAATTCAATACACCTACTATACTACTTTGTCAAGATGTTTTCACATGCTATGGCTTTTGCAGACACTAGATCTCAAGGTTTGGGAGGCAGGAAACACACATGACAAGGACGACTGGAGTCAGATTCAAGAAAATATATTTTTAGATCCAACAGGTACCTATAACCCTCTCTCCCCCCACCCCACCCCAAAAATAAATAAATAAAACAATAGACACCCATGGAGCGACGGAATTTATGTTGCCATAGGAACGCGTCCTTAAAGCCAGTAGCGGCGGTAAAAGTTTTTAGTAGTGTAGCCTTCATTTAGGTAAACGACTTAACATGTAAAGGCAGTGAGTAAAGGCAGTGAGTTTTTCAAAGTATCTGTAACAACATATCCATTAATTCTCTTACGGTAAAAAAAAAAAAAAAAAAAAGTAAACTATTGTCAAAGTTGGCCATAGGACTTGAATTATTAGCTTTTTGAAAACAGCGATTGTCTAGCGCACGGTAGTAAATTAACTGAAAATCTATTCAAATCTAATATAATAGTTGCTGTCCAGTTATGTCGCGATATACTACGGTCATAGAACTGGAATCCTAGAACTGGGGTTCTGAAACTGGAGCCTCCGATACTGCAGCTAGATACTACTCGGCAGGAGTGGGAGAGCGAGTTTCTCTGGTTACACTTCAAGAGGTTATCACTTCGAGATATCTCTTTCTAAAATGGCATTGTCAAACAACACTTTACAAATTACAAAAAAGCAAACAAATTTCTTCAGTTTTTATGTAACTCTTGAATCTTTTTAATACAAACACACGACATCCCTGTAGATAGCTTGTAATGATCTGGACAAAGATTTCTTTATGTAGCCTACTTGGCCTCTCCCAACCCACACACATCAAAGCTTTATGCACAGGAGTACGTGATGACGTCATTTACATGTAAATTAGGGTATGACCTTTGGAGCTAATGGCATGCTAGCTACCATCATTGGGAAATAGTTAGCAACACTGAGTCAGTTCCACTTCCACTTGCCATTTTTTCTTACTAAGACAAGAAGTCATAAACCTATGAAAGTTTTTGGAAATAAAAGGGTGGATAAAAGAAAATGCAGAAATGTTGCCAGACCTGGAGTCGGAAGAGGGCTGGATTGAGTGGTCTTTGTTAACCAGAAGCAACTGCAAAGAAAATTCAGGTCTTTGGAGGTAAGTTTGACTGAAGTGAGCTAGAATTTCTAGAAAGATGCTGAAGTTCAAAGACAATATTAGTTAAACATATCTCGTAGCACCCACTGGCACAGCATTTATGCATTTAATATGCGTTGATGTTGCTTTTCTAGCTTGCTCTGTGAGTTGTACTTTTGCTAACATTAGCTATGTAGCTAACCGAGCTAATGTTATGCTAATGTTTCTACTTTTTTCTTAGATGATTTTCCAGATCTGGTGGTGAAGAGGGACGCTTAGAAGTGAGAAGACCTATATAGTTGGATGTTACAACAGCTGCCAGTGCTGTGAAAACATCCAAGACGGCATTGTTCATAATAAAATATATACAAAATTAAAATGACTGCACACCAGAACATAGGTATTTAACATAATATAACTATTCTACAAATGTTTACTAGCCTAACTCAAATAAAGACTTCCCAGGTGAAAAAAGTATACTTATTTTGTACTAAATATACTAAGTATAGTGTACTTAAGTTGATCTAAATTCATGCTATTTTGGAACAAATTATTACTACTTAAGTTGTACTTGATATACTTAAAGTATAATAAAGATGCACTAAAATATAATATTTCTCTAAAAACACTATGTGCGCGCGTGTGTGAGTGAAAGAAGGAAGGAAGACAAGACGGTGACTATTTGTAAGCGTTGAGTCACACGAAAGTCTAATATACTTTTTATTTGAAATGTTGGTTTGGGACGCAATATGCCCCTATTTTAATTTTAAATCACTTGCATCCGGGCCTTTACATGCTCGAAGTGAGCCTCCCGCTGCCTTTTGAAAATCGAAGCTGTCCAAGTCATTGGAGCTGCTTGCGATGCGCATCAGCCTCGTTACATTGCCCCCCAGAAGCCATGATCTGGCTGCAGCCTTGTTTTAATAGAGAATCCCCTTTCAGCAGGTACACTGGAAACAGGAATAAATAAAGACATCTTTTCTATTTGAAAATTTATGATTTTTTTCTCTCTCTCTGGTGACTATTTTGTTTATTGGCTTTTGAAAAGCCGGCTATTGTCGGCTAACAGAACCTCTGTCACACTCAACGAGTAGAATGTAAAAACATATTTTTTTTGTGGGTTTTTTCCACACAACTATCTGGCGACCCCCAGAAATTATCTTGCGAACCCCGCGGGGGTCGTGACCCCCAGGTTGAGAACCACTAAGGTAGACCATCTGAGAATGATATTCAGCGATTTTGAGTTAATTTGGTCTTATGGTCTAAGAGGAGTTAGTTCAAATCCAACCAATAAACGACTAAACTTAGCTAATGACTAAAACTAAGCTATTTATAAAAAAAATATCTGTTTTCAAGGTACATTTTTTAAAACTTTAAATCGTGATGTGAATCATAAGAGAAATATTGTATAGAAGTATGATATAAATTGGTCTAATATTGAAGCAGTTAAAAATAAAAATGTACAATACTGTTTACAGTAATACATTTTGATTCACTGTGAGCTCAATGTTTTAAATATCAAAAATACCCAACTTGTTTCTACAGTAGCCCATCTTATGAAGCGGCATGGCATGGGGTGTAGTTTTGAGTGGACATGTGTGCCAAATTTGGTGCATTTTTAACCATGGGAAGTACAGACCTGGGGAAAAATAATTTATAATAACAAATGTATTTCCACGTGGAAATACGGATGTGATTGGGTTTTCACCATCAGCGACCAGGCTGTGCGGGTTGCCAGCCCCCTAAAATAACTGCTGCAGCACTACTACATCCTTGTGTGTTGGTGGACAGCACTGAACTGAACACGCCCACTTGGGGCCAGTTGCAACATCTGACTTCTTCCATTTATATAAATTTTGTGAACTATATGTCATATGTAGTCATCTTTAAATTGTATGGGTAAGTAGAAGACAGATATAAGTTTAATATGTACAAGTTTGGCTGGTCTATGTCAATTAGTCTGTGAGTAACATAGAAATGCAAAAAGTGTTGAAACCCTCCCCAGTCTCCCCTATGTCCTCGTGTCAGCTCAACCCTCGTTTTAAGGCATCTGGCTATCGTATCAGAAGTGGACAGCGCTTTGGGTAGTGACCGAAAGAATAAGGTTGCGAGTACAAGAAGCTGAAATGTGTTTCCTCCGTAGGGTGGCTGGGCTCAGCCTTAGGGATAGGGTAAAGAGCTCGGTCATCCGGAGGGAGCTCGGAGTAGAGCCGCTGCTCCTTCGCGTCGAAAGGAGCCAGATGAGGTGGTTCGGGCATCTGATTAGGATGCCTCCTGGGCACCTCCCGTTGGAGGTTTTCCAGGCACGCCCTACTGGTAGGAGACCCCGGGGTAGACCCAGAACACGCTGGCGAGATTATACATCTCGTCTGGCCTGGGAATGCCTCGGGATCCTCCAGGAGGAGCTGGAAGGCGTTGCTGGGGATAGGGACGTCTGGACTACCCTTCTTAGCCTGCTGCCACCGCGACCCGGCCCCTGATAAGCGGCGGAAAATGGATGGATGGACAACAGGTGCACTAGAGGGGCAACAATGAGACGACCCCCAAAACAGGAATGGTTATCCAGGTGGAGGCCACTGACATTTTTTCCCTCCTCATCTTTTCTGACTGTTTTTCACTAGTTTTGCATTTGGCTAGGGTCAGTGTCACTACTGGTATAGCATGAGGCGATACCTGGACCCTACAGAGGTTGCACAGGCAGTCCAACTCCTCCAGGATGACACATCAACACGTGCCATTGCCAGAAGGTTTGCTGTGTCTCCCAGCACAGTCTCAAGAGCATGGAGGAGATTCCAGGAGACAGGCAGTTTAGGAGAGCTGGACAGGGCCGTAGAATGTCCTTAACCCATCAGCAGGACCGGTATCTGCTCCTTTGTGCAAGGAGGAACAGGATGAGCACTGCCAGAGCCCTACAAAATGACCTCCAGCAGGCCACTGGTGTCAATGTCTCTGACCAAACAATCAGAAACAGACTTCATGAGGGTGGCCTGAGGGCCCGACGCCCTCTAGTGGGCCCTGTTCTCACTGCTCTGCACTGTGGAGCTCGATTGGCATTTGCCATAGAACACCAGAATTGGCAAGTCCGCCACTGGCGCCCTGTGATTTTGACAGATAAGAGCAGGTTCACCCTGAGCACATGTGACAGACATGAAAGGATCTGGAGAAGCCGTGGAGAACGTTCTGCTGCCTGTAACATTGTTCAGCATGACCGGTTGGGTGGTGGGTCAGTGATGGTCCGGGGAGGCATATCCACGGAGGGACGCACAGACCTCTGAAGGCTAGACAATGGCACCCTGACTGCCATTAGGTATCGGGATGAAATCCTTGGACCCATTATCAGACCCTACGCTGGTGCAGTGGGTCCTGGGTTTCTCCTGGTGCATGGCAATGCCCGGCCTCATGTGTCGAGAGTATGCAGGCAGTTCCTGGAGAATGAAGGAATTGATACCATTGA
The DNA here is from genome assembly GCA_026901105.3 of Galaxias olidus. Taxonomy (NCBI): domain Eukaryota; kingdom Metazoa; phylum Chordata; class Actinopteri; order Galaxiiformes; family Galaxiidae; genus Galaxias; species Galaxias olidus. The sequence goes on from JAPMUY010003158.1 coordinate 224,134, forward strand.
CTGGCCCCCACGCTCGCCTGACCTAAATCCAATAGAACACCTCTGGGACATTACGTTTCAGTCCATCCGACACCGCCAGGTTGCCCCTCAGACTGTCCAGGAACTCAGTAATGCCCTGGTCCAGATCTGGGAGGAGCTACCCCAGGACACCATCCGTCGTATCATTAGGAGCATGCCCCGACGTTGTCAAGGTTGAGTATCATTTTGAGCTGCTGCAATGGAATTTCAGCAAAATGGACTAGCCTGCCGCATAATTTTTTCACTTTGATTTTTGGGGTGTCATTGCATTCAGCCCTCTGTAGGTTGATAATTTTCATTTCCATCAAACGATGTGGCATCCTTTCGTTCCTAACACATTACCCAGTCCTTATCAGTATAGATATCCAGCATGATTTTGTTTCCCATTGAGATCTGATGTTTTCAAAGTGTTCCTTTATTTTATTTTAGCAGTGTACATTTTAAATAATCTTAATGAAACTGTGCTGCCGCCTGTTTAAATATACGTGTATCAGCCAGTCTGTTCTGTTCATTCTAACACTGCTTCGTACTGTTGGATTTGGGCATTTCAATCGCACTGGTAGCAAATAAAGGAGTTAGTTTTGCAGCAAGCAATTGTATATGGTGCCTTTAAGGGTACACTTCAGCTAGCTAACGTTCACTTAAACAAATAGAATTCAGAAGCAGTAAGCAGCAGTATAAACACGGCATAATGAACTCGTTGTTGATGGTACTCCCACTACGTCTGGCTAAGCACGGTAGCGTGAGCTGTGTCAGGATTCCCACTTAGTTCTGAGTTATTTTTATAGGTTTTGTGTTCATGCCATATTTCTAACATCTCCTGTCATTTCAGAGCTGGCCTCTCAATTCAATCAACTAATTCCTTCCATCTGGTTTTCCCCATCAAGCTCCAATCCTGCAACTCATCATCTCATTAGTTCTCTGCATATATACCAGTCCTTTTGTCTTGGTCCCTATCCAGTATTCTATTTCCTGCACATGCCTGTGTTTGACTTAGCTTTTCTGGCCTTCGTTGGATTTATTTGCTTTTGGACTGACTTCCTGGTTTGAACTCCTGCCTGTTAAAGTTTAAGCAAACGAGATTTTCCCATAAAACCTTTGCCTGCCTGGTTGTTGTGCTTTTGGGTTCCCAGCCTGTCAATGCCTGGGAGCGTAACAGAGGACTCATAAAAACTGCCAAAGCCTATCTGACTCGACTGATTTTACCAGGCCAAATCTGCCTGGGCGTTTGTGGAATCTCTGCAGGTCGGTGTGATCTTAGCCGAGGATCACAGTCTAGGTTCATGAGTATTCAAATTGATATAAAGGATGATGCATCCCCATGGGTGGCGGGTGAGGCTGATGATTGGGAAAGCCAATATTTGACCTACTATTTTGCCCACGGAGGACAACGTGCTCATACAATATGCACTGGCAAACAATAAGGCACTGCTAATAATGCAACACAGTAAAAGTAGGCAGACTGCTATATTTTATAACTATCACACTTGTTTTATGTAACTACCACAGAGGACAACTATGTTCATAATGCAACAATTATGCACTATAATCACAAACAATAACGCACAATTTTGGATGTGGTGGGGGTTAGAAATTGTTGAGTTAAAGTATTGACAATCCAGAACATTTAAACGCAAGCCTTGGGTACGTAAGCCATGCCAATACGGTTTTTGATTTATGTTTATATTACTCGTGTAACCACGCTGTAGATCATCATTATTTATTATTATTATTATTATTATTATTATTATCATCATCATCATCGTCATCCGCTTTGTCCGGGGTCGGGTCGCGGAGGTAGCAGTTCAAGCAGGGCATCCCAAACTTCCCTTTCCCGGGCCACATTAACCAGCTCTGACTGGGGGATTCCAAGGCGTTCCCAGGCCAGTGTGGAGATGTAATCCCTCCACCTGGTCCTAGGTCTGCCCCGCGGCCTCCGCCCAGCTGGACGTGCCTGGAACACCTCCCTAGGGAGGCGGCCAGGTGGCATCCTTACTAGATGCCCGAACCACCTCAACTGGCTCCTTTCACGCAAAGAAGCAGCGGCTCTTCTCCGAGTCCCTCACGAATGGCTGAACTTCTCACCCTATCCCTAAGGGAGATGCCAGCCACCCTCCGGAGGAAACTCATTTCCGCCGCTTGTATCCGCGATCTCGTTCTTTCGGTCATGACCCACCCTTCATGACCATAGGTGAGAGTAGGAACGAAGATAGATATTATTATTATTATTATTATTATTAGACTACAAGTTTAGGGAAGGCTTAGCCTTCTAGGCTACTTTTGCCTTTCTAATTATTATCTCAGCATGAAGAAAATGGAACTATGAAACTTTGGCTGTTATAATCATTTGCAGAATGGTAACTTACGTTCGTAACGTTAGATGAGTAGTAAGTAGTCTAGTCCCATCACCAGTAGTTCTGTCTGTATCGTTTAATAAGCATGCTAGCTAACATACATGGAAATAACTAACTCCATATCTAAATAAAAAAAAAAAAATGTTTTAACTGCGGCGTGTATGCATTGTGGGGAACACTTGATACGTGTTATAAGCCAGTGCCTTAACTTTGACATTAAAGAAGTTCGTTTTGCAGCATTCCAGCAAGCTATCATAAGCTTTAACAAATGCTGCCAGCTGTCATACTCACAGCAACTCACACTTTAGGTGTTAACTCTAGCTTACTTTGGTTCAATTTGCTGTTAAACATATACAACTTAACTCACATTCAGTAAGCAGTGTCTTGTCATTGTTGTGGGTTTATTCCAAGTGCTGATGGAATCTGGTGAATTACGATGAACTTGGTTTGACTTGAAGAGCTATCATGAGTCCATGCTACTCCGTCTTACTCGGACGGGAAGTGCTCCTTCATTCAAAGTCCACCAGAGGGCCAAAGCTGTTTCCCCATTCATTGTCTATGGACAAATTAGCGTGTAAAAAATACAATAAAACATAACTAGTGGACAGATTAATTGCTGTGCACAAGTGCACTCCGTGGCATTCGAACAGACATTTTGGCAATGCAATGGAAGCGAAATGTTCAAAACTGCGCCTGTAGTTAGGGCCAGAAAAATTGGGCTAATAATAATGAAGTAGAAAAAAAATAAAACTTAACGATAACAATATTACGACGCAATCACATAATAAGACTTAACTATAGCAACAAAAAAAAATACTCTGATTTTTGTCTGCAAGTGCTGGTGGTGCATATTTCGGAGCCCCTAAAAGGCCATGGAGAAGAAAAGATTAATGTTCTGCGTTCCCTCAATAACTTTTGCGTTCCCTCAGAATACTTTTGCGTTCCCTTGCAAAGGTTTTGCCTTTCCCCCTCGCAATAACGTTTGTGTTCCCTCGCAATAGTTTTGTGTTCCCTCGCAAATCTTTTGCGTTCCTCGCAATACTTTTGCATTTCCTCTCAAAAGGTTTTACGTTGCCTCGCAATAACTATTGTAGTTTTTACTAGGTTCCAGGTTAATATGAGAGAAAGGACACAAAGAGAAGTTTGTCAATTAATATTAGGCAATTTTATTGGACTTAATCTTTTAGACTTGATAAAAAAAAAAATGTGGAGTTGTTATTTTGTTTATAAACTTAAACATAACAACTTAACAAACTTAAATATAACAAGCCGCCATGCATGGGAAGTTTAAAATATAATTTAACACTGTTTTGTTAGGTTTATGTGGGAAAATTCATTATGCAGTGTTGCCGGTCGATCTTTAAATTTACCAACATGGTAATTAGACATTTAAATGTGCACATGGCCTATATATTATTAAGCCGCTTTGCCAATGTAATAATTATATTACTGTCTATGGTTCCGATTTGAAGTGTCAGTCGCAAATTGCTTGGCTGTGTGCGTGCTGACATGATTGTGTGGAGGCTTACATTGCTTTTGTTTTCTTTTGTGTGAGATCAGGGGGTGCATTTGCACTCTCTTCCCGTTGTCACTGTATTCCTCTGAAGTGCACATACAGCTTGTGTTATGATTTGCATTTCGTTTTGTTATTTATGAGTTTAGCTATCCCACTTCTGACGCCCTTAATGAAGGACCAAGATGAATCATACCCTTGTGTATACTGCCATCTAGTGACCGCAATAAAATGTTGACTAACACATACATGTGTACATTTTATTGCGTTCACCAGATGACAGTACACACAAGGTTATGACTCATCTTGGTTTTTCATTCCAGCTCCCCTCAAGCCTTACCCTCTTCCCATTCATTGTCTATGGGCAAATTAAGCATGTAAAAGAGGCAATTAAAAAATAACTAGTGGCCAGATTAATTAGCTGTGTACAAGCACAGTCCATGGCATTCAAACTGACATTTTGGCATTGCAATGGAAGCGAAATGCACCATAGTTAGGTGCCGAAAATCCAAACATCCAAATGGTGAAGGTTAGCGTTCTCTAAATAAATTTAAAAAAAGAAAACAGTGCTGCTGTTGAATGTCTTTTGGAAACACTTGATTGGGGTTATCAGCCACTATCCAATTCACCACAATTCTTTTTTAACGTTAAACAAATACAGCTTAACTCACATTCAGTGCGCAGTGTCTTACAACTCGCCCAAGTGCAGGTGGATGACCTTGCTTGATTTAGAGCTATGGAGAGTCCACTAACTGTATACAAAAGTAGGATGGTCTTCTCTTAGTGATAGGAGAGAAAAATATTGTCTCTTTTTAGTTTACAAGGCATTGCTGGGCAAGTTACCTTTTTACCTTACTGCACTATTAAAACACAAATCCAGTGGTCATAGGACACGCTCACAGGACTATATCACCCTTGAAGGCCGCAAAGTGAACACAGAACTTGGTAAATCAGCTTTCCGTTTTTTGGCCTCGGATGAATGGATCCAACAGGAATTTAAATTTGAGCATTTTGTTTCTGTTTCAATATACACAGGATAGGATGTTATAATATCCATTATGCTATCAGTCCACAGAATAGTGTTTAATGCTTTAAGCCCATCCCATTGGGGAGTCATTTTGACTTTCTTGTTTCAATATACATCTGGATTGGATACACAGGATGTGCATAATATCCATTATGCTATACTCCAAGATGAGCGCTTCAAAAGACAATATTTTAGAATGGACTTGGGTTGAGAGCAGATATGGGGTTTTCAAGTGGGCACCCTCCATCCCGGATGTTTCGTTAATTTGAGCCCACGACATGTCCAGAAGGCTTAACGGTGAGCAATGACGTCTTAGAGCCACCCCCCTCTATATCCGCTCTCAGCACAGCCAGATATTTAAAAAAACAAAAAAAAGTTGTTTATTCAGCTGAGACATACCTATTCCTATTACCTATTCCTGCAGACTTTTAATGCCAACTCTGCAGGGATACTTACCACCTGAAAAGAAGATAATCTTTCCCTACTCTGTTGCTGCAGGCTTAAAACGACGCTGTGCAGATATCCCTATTCCCTATTTCTGCAGGCACTTTCTGCCAACTCTGCAGGGATACTTACCACCTGAAAAGAAGATAATCTTTCCGTACTGTTCCTGCAAGCTTGGTAAACGACGCTCTGTAGGAAAGACTTACCTTTTATGCCTTTGTCCTGAGATTAAACCTTTTTATGGTTTTTCAACATGATGTTCTTTACTTTTGTGCCCCCATGTAGGATCCTTCCTTTTCAGCCACAGCCACTGGCTACTTCTTTCTGCTATATCTGACATAGTTTTTAAGGTCTGGCGCAATTCTTTGCCGCAGATCCCTAACTCCTTCAGTAGTTTGGTTGTTGATATTTTCACAAATCCACGGCATCCAACTTCCACAGGACACATCTTTGTTCTCCAACCTCGCTGTTCTGCCTCAGCTGCTAATTTGCTATAGCGGAGTTTCTTTCTTTCATATGCCTCGTCTATTGCTTCTTCCCACGGGACTGTTACCTCTATAAAATAAACAATTTGCTGTGTGCTGGACCAGAGTAATAAGTCTGGTCTTAAGTTGTTTGTTTCAATCTCTGATGGGACTCTCAGTTGTTGGCCGACATCAGCAAGCATTTTCCAATCACATGCTCGCCTCAGCTGCCCTGAGCTTTGTTTTGCCTTATAACTCTTCTTTTCCTGAACTCCCTCTCTAACAAAGTGAATGTGGTGCATGTCGCCTTCTGCTCCAATTGGCAGGGCATTAACTGTTGAGCGCCTATGCTCTATAGCATTTTAGTGCGTGATTGTGGCGCCAGGTGTATCTTCCTTGAGTAAGGCTCGTCCTGCACCCAACCCATTATGTGTTTGAGATTAGCCGTCCCACCACAGAGGGGGCATGTTGGATCCTCACCTACCCATTGGCTAAGATTTGTCGGTGATGGCAGTACGTCGTAGGTTGCCCTAACAATGAAGCTAATTCTTGGGAATTCCATTCCCCACAAGTCCTTCCAGGAAATTTTCCTCTGCTCTACACTTTCCCAGTTCATCCATCTCCCTTGTTTGGCTTGTGAAACAGTTTTAGCGCTCCTTACTGCTTCCTCTTGCTTACGTATCTGTTCTGTAACTAATTTGCGTTGTTCCAAAGGGGTTGCTTTTGACCATCTCTGTTTATTTGTACCAAGTCCAAATCCTCCCCGTCAATGTTGTACTTGTCCTACTATTTCCGTATGTTTAAGGGTTGGTTTTCTTGCAGTACTGCCTCTTTTGGATTCCATTTCCGTCCTGTTGCTAAGGTGGGTGCCGCTTTTCTTACTATACTATCTCGGGATTTCGTAAGTATCATTTCTAATCTAGTTTTAGTGCACTTAATTTCCTCTGTAAGCCCGATGAGCGGCAGCTCGAGCACCGTGGCGCCCCTAACCATTTCCTAACATAAAAGCTGACTCATCTTTCTAGTTTTTTAACTTTAGTGATGGGTACGTCATACACTTTCAATGGCCACATGAGTCGGGGTAGAAGTCCAAACTATATACCATCACGGGGTGCTTGGCTCCCTCCAGCCAGTGTCCCCATTCCTCCAGGGCCAGTTTTATGGCGAGCAGCTCTCGGTCAGCAACACTAAAGTTGCGTTCCGCAGGGCCCAGACGTTTTGAGAAGGAGGCGCAGGGACGCAGCGTCCCTTCGGGATGGCAGCGCTGGGAGAGAACAGCCCCTGCCACCACCTCTGAGGCGTCCATCTCCACGATGAAGGGATGGTCAGGGTCCGGTAACTGCAGTATCGGTGCCATGGTGAATCGCCGCTTCAGTTCCTCGAAGGCTCCCCGGGCCGCCAGGGTGAACATAAAGCAACCGGTCGACTTCCTGGTCAAGTCGGTGAGGGGGAGCGCCAGCAAGCCGAAGTCCCTGATGAACCGCCGGTAGAAATTGGCGAATCCCAGGAACCTCTGGGCCTCCTTGACCGAGGTGGGAACCGGCCACTCCTGGACCGCACGCACCTTTCCCGCATCCATCTCCAGCCGCCCCTCGGAGACCAGGTAGCCCAGGAAGGAGATGCGTTGGACGTGGAACTCACACTTGGCTGACTCAGCGAACAGCCTGTGCTGGAGGAGGCGCCTGAGGACGGTTCAGACATGCTCCACCTCCGAGCCCGAGCAGATCAGGATGTTGTCCAGGTAGACGTAGACGAACTGACCCAGGAAGTCTCAGAGGATGAAGTGGTTGGTGAGGCCGAACGGCATGACGAGGTACTCGTAATGTCCGTTGGGGGTGTTAAAGGCGGTCTTCCACTTGTCGCCTTCCCGTATGCGCACCAGGTTGTCGGCGCTACGCAGGTCCAGTTTAGTGAACCAGGTGGCCCCCTGTAGCCTCTCAAAGGCGGTGTTCATCAGTGGGAGGGGGTACCTGTTCTTCACTGTGATCTGGTTGAGCCCCCGGTAATCCACACACTGCCGGAGATCACCCTCCTCCTTGATATAGGACTCCATGGCTTGGTGTTCTCGGGCAGACAAGGCGAAGGTCCGCCCCTGAGGAGGCGTGGTCCCTGGGAGGAGCTCTATGGCGCAGTCGAAGTCCCGGTGTGGCGGAAGCACGCTGCTGCGGGCCTTGCTGAAGACTGCGCTCAGGTCGTGGTATGGGGTGGACACTAGGGACAGGTCCGCCACAGGAATGTCCAGCGGGGGCTCCGGGGCAGCAGGACGGAGAAGGCAGGCTGCGTTGCACTGGTCTCCCCAACCCAATAGGGTCCCTGTGGACCATCAGACCCGTGGGTTATGCTGGGCAAGCCAGGGGTAGCCGAGGAGCATGGGTAGACTAGGCGAGCGGATCACTTGGAGCTGGATAGTCTCCCTGTGCTGGAACGCGGCATGCAACTGGATGGGCCCGGTGATGAATTCCACAGCTCATGTACCCAGCCCTAGTCTGTTCAGCGCCACCATCGGCTGGGGCTGCTCCAACCGCTGCAGAGGCATGTTGTGACGCCTAGCCCATGTCTCATCCACAAAGCTCTCCGCAGCGCCGGAATCCACGAAGGTGCTCGCCTGAACCGGCTGGTCCTCTGCCCAAGACACAGACACAGACAACACCAAGCGAGAGAGTAACCCAGTGGTGAATACGTTTGCGCTCATCGGCGTCTCCTCCCTAGCTGGTGGATCACCGCGTTGACAGGTGCGCCGAGGGCAACGGTCCCGGAAGTGGCCCTGTTCCCCGCAGTATAGGCAGGGACGCTCCTTCATTTATTGGTCCCTCTCTGCTGTAGACAGTTGGGAACATCCCACCTCCATGGGCTCTGCGAGGTCATGGGCGGTCGGCTGCTCGGGATCCCTGGAGGGCGGACGGTCAGAGGGAGGCTGACGTTGTCGACGCCGTTCCTGGAGACGTTTGTCGATGCGCATCGACACTGACCGTCTCCAGGTCCTCAATGTCTTCTCTGGCCGCCAACTCATCCTTGATCTTCTTGTTCAACCCACGGTAGAACGAGGGGACAAGAGAGTAAGCCGGCCACCTGCTATCCATCGCCAACAATCAGAACTTGATCGCGTAGTCCGCCACACTACGGGATCCTTGGCAAATGTCAAACAGGCGCGCCGACGCCTCGGGACCACTGCAGCGGTGATCAAAGGTCAGCCGGAACATCTCCATAAAGCCTTGGGATTCCTGCAGGATGGACGGCTGGTTCTCCGCCACGGAAGTTGCCCAGGCAAGGGCCCTGCCCTTGAGCAGCCCCATAATGTAGGAACCCTGGGTGGCCTCGCTCCTGAACGTTGTGGGCTGGCAGCAGGAGATGTTGGTACACTGAAGAAGAAAGCTGCGGCAGCCCCCCGGGTGGCCATCGTCTCTCTGGGGCAGGAAGGCTCACCTCCAGTCCAGGCGAGTCTACAACACTGGGAGGCGAGAAGCCCGAGCGAGGCCCCCCCGACGAAGCAGCAACCGGAAGCGCCGCCTCTATGGCTGCCTGGATCGCCTGCTGGGACACTGCGAGTCGTTCCACTGATTGGGCGAGCGCTTAAACATGCGCACCCAAGGCCTGCTGCTCCTCAGCAACAGCCTGGAGACGAACCGTGCCCCGGAGCGCAGACATGTCCGCTGGGTATGCTGTTGGTTCTGACATTATGTCACGGACTGCTAACGTGCACAAACGACAACAAAACTCTCGGAAGGCAGGGATAATGCTCAGTGGCGTACTTTTAATACAGAAAAACTAAACCGGCTACAATAACGAAGAGTGCAATGTCAGAACAAAAAGCAATGTAGGGGCAGGAACTTACATAGGGACTTGGTAATGGGATAAGTGACAACAGGTGAAAACAATGAAACAATAATCGCCCCGTGCAGGTCTCAGCCTGTAGCTGTCCGTGGTGCTGGCCAGTGTCCCTGCCGTGCGTCAGGGACCTCTCAGCGCCATCTGCGCCCTCTGGTGGAGATGGGGACCACTGGACCATGACATGAACTTGCTAATGTCACTAGAATCTTTCTCTTTCGGAATCAGTACTCCTCTCGCTCGACGCCACGATCTGGGAATGATTTGTTTTTCCCATGCTAGCTTCAGTAGTTTCCAAAGGAAACGTAGGACATCAGGTGCATTTTTATACAGTCTTTAAGGTACTCCATTAGGTCCTGGTGCCGATGCTGCTCTTGCACGTCTGACTGCATTTTCTACCTCTTTCCATTTTGGAGGGCTGGTGTCCATTTGCTCTACTGGGTACTCAATTGGTGGAATATATGCGGAAACTGTGAATTCCTCATGCATTTTATCATCTGTGTGAGTTTCTTTTAGGAACTCCAGTTCCTGTTTGGTTGTTTTAAGCATTCCTTCTTTTGCTTTATTGAACAAGGACTTAGTAAACTTGAAGGGGTCTTTGTAGAATTGACTCCTTGCTCGTTCTTTCTTCTTTCGGTTTCTTCGCAGGTTCTTAGCTTGTCAATCTCTTGTTGTCTCCTCGATTTTCTTGGTTCCCCATCTGGGTTTTTTGAAGTTTCTCCAGTACCCCAAATCTCTCCTTTCCATAATCATATATGATATCCCCAATTTTTTCCAGCTTCCTTTAACTGTGCCCCTTAGCTGTTCAAGTGTCTTTTTTAGGTCCATGTTCATAGAGTCCCAAACATTCTTTTCAGCGGCTGATAGCCACTTTACTTTAGGTTTTTGGTCACTGATCTTTTCCTTGGATGTTTTTTGTGCCTGATCGGGCTCTACCACCTTATCCCCTTGTCTTTCGGTGCTTGTCTGTGCCGCCTCAGTGCTGGAGTTGTTGATGGCCAGTGGACTTTGGTTTGTGTCCAGCCGCTGGTCTTTGTTCGACTTACTTGCTTGACTTCTTAAAAAGTACTGGTCAATGCGATGCTCCTGCTTCTTCCTACTTAGGCACCCTTTATTGCTTTGGTGTGTTCTCAGGCCCCTTAAAGTTGTTACCTTTTCCCAGCCACAAGGGCAGATCTTGTGACTTTTACCTATGATTGCATTGGTTTCTAAAGTGCTTCTCCTGCTCATAGTCATTACGCTGCTTAGGGTCAAAACTGTGTTATCAGTATGTGAGTCATCTTCCGCCCCCGCTCTCGCAGACTCTAGGGGTATTTTAATTTTAGTTTTATTAGTAGATTTTTGCGGGTGCACTCAGTCCACAGAATAGTGTTTAATGCTGCAGACATGAGTAGCTAGCCCATGCCTGTCCCATTGGGGTCTATTCCCTCCAGTCAGCTGTCTTTCCAATCTGTCACAAGGACTTTCCCTTGTTTTCAGTTATTCTGTTCACAACACTCACCAGAAAACCATCTGGATTGGACATTTCAATATACACAGGATAGAATTGCATAATATCCATTATGCCATACTCCAAGATGAGCACTTCAAAAGACAATATTTTAGAATGGACTTGGGTTGAGAACAGATATGTCATTGGGGTTTTCAATTGGGCACCCTCCATCCCGGATGTTTCGTTAATTTGAGCCCACGACACCTTCAGAAGGCTTAATGGTGAGCAATGATGTCTCAGAGCCACCCCCCTCTATATCCGCTCTCCGCACGGCCAGATACTTCAATAAATAAATAAAAAGTTGTTTATTAAGCTGAGAGATATCCCTATACCTATTCCTATTTCCTATTCCTGCAGGAAATAAATTTAACAATTTAAACTTTACCTGGAGGATTTGGGAGCTGAAGAGTGTTCTTGTTTTGGTTGAAACTTTAATATTGTACTGTATTGTAAAAAATCGTATTTATTTTTGCTTATTGTTTATTTCTTTTTTGTTTGTAATTTATATATTCTGCCTTTAAACAAGGCACTGCTGGAAAAGAGACTTGGTCTCAATGGGTTAACCCTGTATAAATAAAAGAAATAATAATAATAGTAATAATAACTCGGGAGATGTAAAAAGCTTTATGAAGAACTTATTCTGCCTTAACTCTGCATCTCCCTTTCTCACCATGCTCGTTATCGTGGTTATATTTTTACGTTAGTCTCTGAAGTCAAACGCCTTCGCACAGAGCTAAGATTCAAAGTTAGGAAGTCTCCGTGGCCTTTGAGATACTGCAGCTAAATTACACCATCAAAGTTATTCACACCGTGGCCGTATAACGAGACTAATCACATTGTATGGCTAGTTAGTTACTATGGCAAACTATAATCTACGTGCATTTATGTCATAATTATTAGGATATCTTGAAATGCATTCTCTCGCAAACGCATACATACTATGCTAATTTTAATTACATTACACTAAGCGTTGAGGGGAGCTGGAATGAAGAACCAAGATGAATCATACCCTTGTATATACTGTCATCTAGTGACCGCAATAAAATGTTGGTTAACATATGCATACATGCAAGCTAGATAATTAATTTCCTCTGGTTTAAACACAAGTAGCCTACCTCAGTTTTATCATTTAAGAAATTGTGGGACATCCAAGATGTAAGACAATTTATCAGAAGGGAGAGTGACATAATTTGGCTACTGTAACTATAAGTAGCGTCAGGTTTAGCTAAATGTCTACACGGTTTACCTATCATGTTCTGAAACGCAAATTATTTAATTACGTCGTGATTATAACAGTTTTGCCTTGCTAATTATTATCTTAGTATGAACAAAAAATAACTGAAACTTTGGCTAATAAGGGGCCGTTACAATCATTTGCAAAATGGTAACCAACGTTCCCATTATCAGTAGTTCCATCTGTATCGTTTAACAAGCATGCTAGCTAATGTACATGGAAATAACTAACTCCATATCCAAATTGTGATGGTTAAGAGTTCTCTAAATCAAAACTAAAAACAAATTTTTGACAGCGGCGCGTATGCATTGTGGGGAACCCTTGATACGTGTTAGCCAGTGTCTTCATTTTGACATTAAAGACGTTTGTTTTGCAGCATTCCAGCAAGCTATCATAAGCTAAATCAAATGATGCCAGTAAGTGTCATACTCATAGCAACTCACTTTAGGCTAGCTAACTTGGTTCAATTTGCTGTCCAATTCAAGTCACCACAATTCTTTTTAACGTTGAACAGATACAACTTAGCTCACATTCAGTACACAGTGTCTTGTCAATGCTGTGGTTTATTCCAAGTGCCGGTGGAATCTGGTGAATTACGATAAACTTGGTCTGACTTGTAGAGCTATCGTGAGTCCATTCTACACTGATCGGATGGGAGCAAATTGCTCCTTCATTTGAAGTCCACCAGTATATTTTGTATATGTTAACCAACATTTTATTGCGGTCACAAGATAGCAGTATATGCTGACGCAATCACATATGAAAACAAGATCTGTGCGTTTAGACGCATCAAATTATTACATAACATCAACGCTAGATCACTATCATCACTGACGCATCACATAATAATAATACTAGCAATTACAAGTGTTGACCCGCTGTACCAGCCGGCCACCCAATAATACATTTAATTTGATAGCGCCTTTCAAGACACTCAAGATTACCTTCCAGTATTACAATTACAATATCCAATATAAATTAAAATCAAATATAAAATAAAAGTAATTCCCGCCTCTGAAGTGTGTTATTGTTTTGGTTGAAACTTTAAAATTATATGGGAAAAAAGTGTACCCCGCCTATCACCCTATGTCGGCTGGGATAGGCTCCAGCCCCCCCGCGACCCTGCATAGGATAAGCGGTATAGCTAATGGATGGATGGATGGATGGATAAAAGTAATTCAGCAACATAGAAACAATACAAAAAGGGGTGTAGGGTAGGAAACAACTACGGAAACCATAAAGGTACAGTAGTGAACACACTGAAAAACAAGGGGAGACAGCCGGGCACAGTACAAGGGTGCAATTACAGTGAGTAGGCCAATTTGAGTAAATTAGTTTTTAGGTGAGACTTTAAGGATGATAAAGTGTCACTGTCGGATAAGTGGGGGAAGGCAGTTCCAGAGCCTGGGTGCAGCTGAAAGCCCTAGCACCCATAGTGCTGAGGCGTGAGGTGGTAATGGTCAGAAGGACAAACGATGAAGAGCGCAGGGAACGAGAGGGGGTATTGTCCTAAAGGAGGTCAGATATATATGTGGGGGCCAGATTATGGAGGGCTTTGAAGGTGAGCAGGAGAGTTTTGAATTGAATGCGGTATTGAACAGGGAGCCAATGTAATTGGATGAGAGTTGGGGGGATGTGGTCACTGGACTTGGTGTGGGTGAGGATACAAGCAGCCAAATTCTGGACTATTTGTAGCCAGTTTAGTAGCTTGGTGGGGAGGCCTGAAAGAACAGCATTACAGTAATCAATCCGTGAGGAGACAAATGCGTGGACCAGGACTTCAGCACTTGATTGAGACAGGGACGGGCGAATTCTGGCTATGCTGCTGTAGGGAGACTGGCTTACTACTTCTTGTGTGTAAATTACGCTTAAATTTTTGTAGATTATCAATGAATTCATAGATTAATATTATAATCAATCAAGGTGATGAAGTGTAATTACCTATGTACGGAGCGCCACCACACAGAATTTAGCTTAAGCAGGGCTCTGCGGGGAACCAAATCTTTATCATTAATTTAATAATGTAATAGTTAACGTTTTCAGTCTCAATTCTGAAGTAGTGAAGTCTTATGTTACGAGAATAAATGATTGTATGAAACGAAGCGACACAGCTGGGTTTAAATGCAAAGCAATTCTATGTATTTACTGGTCTAAAGAAAGCATGATAATTACGTTACTACAAAGAATGACTAAATGATAACATTGATAAACTAAAGTTAGTAGGCATTTAACGCTATGGTTAGAATCTAAATATACACAGTATAACAGTTACAATATTGATAAATTATGGTAAACACAACACAGCAGAAGTTGTCTAGGCTCTAGCATAAAACGCTTAATGTCACGGAAAGTGGGCTTTACGTTACTTTGAGACGATAGGAGGCGTTGTGTAGAAAAGGAATGAATTTTGATCCCGTGTTGCGGCTGGACCAAAGTGGAGAGGTTGTCCGTGGCTTTAGTGGTACAGTTCTGAAACTCAGTTCGGTGTGTGAAGTATGAAAGTTCTGAAACTTAGTTCATTGTTTGAATAAAAATTGAAAAGTTGTTCGTTGGTTTAGGTTGGAAACAAGGGTTTTCTTCGACGTAGTCGTAAGGGTGACCTGACCTCTGAACAAAGGTGCGCTGGTTCCGTCTTGGTGATCCAGCGGGTCCTCCGACTCAGTAGATTTGGTTAAAAGCTCTGAATCATTTAGAATAACGGAAACAAAACATTCGGGGCTTGAGCCCCAGAAGCCAACCCCCCAAGCACCTCAGAGGCGTCACGCACCCAATTTTATTGAGGGGGCACAGTTTCACAACTCCATTTACTATAGTATGCCGCTTTTGTGAACATTAATGACAGAATTATTTTTTATGTGTGACGGCAGAAGTTTGCTACCAGGCTTCACCAATGACTTTTAACTGGGCTGCCAACTTTTCAGAAAACCTTGCAAGTATTCTGTGCAAGTCCTTGGACTGGACTCTCATCTTAGGTAGTGGTTGGTTTCGGAGGGTCCATTGAGAAACGAGTTTGTCAATGCTTGTGTTATGATTGATTCTGAACAAATTCGTACAACCTGCTTACATACTAAAAGAACTTGAGGACTCTGTTTTCTTCCACACATTCCAGATGGGGAATGTGAGTATCTTGCCATGACGTTCCCTGATAACTCTCAGACCTTTACTGAAAAGCACCCAATATTTAAACCAAACAGTTGCTACATGAGCAATACAACAAAAACTCCTTGGCGTGGCTCAGTGATCGGTGCTCAACTTCAAAAACGTTAAATGAAGGCGCAAATGTTAAGGTCTTTTAAAGGTGTTTTTTTTACTTTCCATTACAGGGCCACTCAGATGTAACTGACAACGCAGAGTTTAGCATTGGTGCCACCCTTATATTATGGTTGTCAAAGTTTGCCCAATTATGTCGTTGCGGTTCGCACTAACATTTATTGGTTTCGTCTAGGTTCAAAATTAGGTTGGTCAACCGGAACGGAACACTTTGTTCCATTGTGGGTGTAAAAGGCCTGTGTGCAGCCAAGCCTAAACCTACTTAAAAAGTATAGATTTCAAATGTTTGTCTGGCATGAGTCAATATCAAGCACACATACTTATGGTTTAGCATAAGTGGGAGTATCTTGGCGATTGCCTATTGAGTTTTATTGAATTAGTCTGCACGTTTAGACAAGTGCAGAAATTGCAATCAGCAATTGCTGCATCTGCCGTTTCTATAAACAGTGTAGCTTATTAAAAAAAACATTCAAATGATTAAAATTACAAGATAAGTTAGAAATTAAGCATCTTGGATAGACCAGACATCAACATGGCTCAACAAACAATGGGAAACCCTACAACAGAATTTCCTAAATTATGAATTGGAGTAGGCTAAGCTATTTTTAAACATTGCTTTAGCTTATCATTGGTGGTTCTTTGACGCACACACTCGGATTTTAGCATAGCCTATTGTTCATCTTTTACATGTTGGCTAGTATGTATTTTTACGGGTGCCGTCCATTCTGTGATATAATAATTATAATACTTCATTAATTTGAAGAGTAGCCTATTTACTACTTAATTATTAAAATTACGATATCAAAAGTGGGCGTAGCCACTGGCTAGTGATTCAGAAGCTGGTGCCAGTGTCTGCCCCACTAGTATTTATGGCCACGGGCCCCTACTGTTTAAAGTCTTGAGTATCACCTCTTGTGGCTATTGTAAATAACAAGGGTGAGATTGTAAATCCGGCAATGACGCAATGACGACACTCTAAGTTCTTCGGGATGTGGTCGAATTTGGGGTTGTAAAACAGAATTGAAGGTTCTTCTAATAGGTCTTGTCCAGGTTTGTGATTACATTTAGGCTGGATTGCACCTACATGGATTAACTTTTAAACTAGATTAAATCAAGGTTTAATTGGTAACCCTGTAGCACCAAACTTTAAACCTAGATTTGGCAATATCAATTTAATGTCCATTTAAACCTAGATTAAATTCAAGTCTGTTGCACCAGTAATTTTAACCATAGTTTAGACCTGGATTTGAAATTATATTTAAACCACCCCTGGAGGAGGTTTATGTTATGTATACCACAATTTTATTGAGAACATGGCTACAATCAAATGAAAAAAAATCAATTCACTTCTTTGACAGAGGGCCCATAGTCATTGGTGGTGATCCTCCGCCGGTTTGAAACCTCCCCCGCCTTTTTTCTGCCGCTGTGACTGTCCCGTCTCGTACAGTTGAGCCATTAAGGCAAGGCGCTCAGCTCTAACTGGACCCAACCAGGTCCCCTTCTCGAGCACGCAGCTGTCAGTCCTCTCTTATCACCCCAAACTCTTCCGACAACTCAACAGAATCTTTTCACGTGCCATATCGTTTATATAAACAGCTAGCTAGCTGCCCACAAAGTAATTAGCAAAACATAGCGTTAAGCGCTCTAGTGGTAAACAGTAACGGCATTTATTTATAAAGATATTTCAGGAAATACCACGCCAATTTATTTAGGTCCGTATTTGTTTAGCCTACATTGTGAATTTGTTTACATTTTGTCCAAATCCATCATGGCGAACACTGAACATGCTAATCCTATTTTAAACTGGTTTAGCTAATCCAGGGTTTAAATTAAGATGTGCAACACATCTCTGATTAATTATAAACCAGTTTAAACATAGATTTACTAACCCTTGATTAACCCTAAACCAGGATTAATTTAAACCATGTTGGTGCAACCTAGCCCACAATAGACTGTCGGGCACCAACCTTTTTATTATTTGCCAATACATGCAAGTATTTGCAAGTATGGTCTCCGGTGTTTTTTTCTTGATAATGGTATTATATTTAGTTTATACTTATTTTTTGTAGATTAGTCTGCAGTTGGGTTCTCTATTGCCAGTATAGATCATGACAGAATGACGGTATCAATTGACGACCCAGTGGGCATCATGGACCTCCAGACAGAGCAAGTTGATGGGTCATCAACGAGAGGACTTCATGGCGATGGCGCTTCAGTTCCAGTCTCTATCTCTTGCTCTCGAGCACATCTTGTCTACACAGGCACAACTACAGGCCACGCTCCAGACTGTCCTCTCTGCCCCTACTCAGTCCTCACAGGGGGTCTCCCCGTGCCAACCGACGCCACAAGCTGCTCTGGTGCCCACTTTCCTGGAGGGATTATCCGAGGCCGTGAAGGACAAGTTGGCTGCCCGGGAGAATGTGGTCGATTTGGAGCACCTCATTGACCTGGCTGTTCGAATTGACAAACGCCTCGCTGAGAGACGCCGTCAACGAAGAACACCGGTTCCTTCTTTGATGGCAGGCAGCCGTGACCCTCCTTCTTTCCAGCAGATTGCAGTCCCTGAGCCCTTGCAGCTGGGTCACACTTGCCTGTCTGCTGAGGAGAGAGAGAGAGGCATGCGGGAGCTGCCTGTACTGTGGGTACCGGGATCATCTCTGTAACAGCTGTCCCCGGGTTCCAGGAAACGCCAGGGCTCACCAGCCCTAATGGGTGAGCTGGTAAGTACCTGATTACACTCCATTTTAATGCCCTCTCATCTCTCCCTCTCTGCTGCAGTGATTTGAGAAGGTCATCAGTACGTTGTATCAGCATTCGTGGACTCTGGGGCCATGGGAAACTTTATTGATACTACATGGGCACGATAGTGAGGGTTTCCTTTGTGGTGGTGGGAACGACCCCTGGCCATTACAGCGTTGGACGGTTGGGCCTTGGGGACAGGGAACGTCAATCTGATTACGGCACCCATCCAGCTTTGCACAATACAGGATCAGCACTAGACTAACCAATTCTATGGAATAGAGTCTCCTAGCCTTGCTGTGCTGGGCTATCCCTGGCTAGCTACCCACGATCCACAGTTTAGTTGGTCAACAGGAACCCTTACAGTTTAGGCAGTCTTACACTGTTCTCCCTGCCTACTGACTCAGCCCCCCACAGAGATTCCTGAGTGGGTGCCAGCTTCCGACCTCTCCCTGGTGCCCAGCGTTTATCATGATCTTGGGGCGGTCTTCAGTAAAGCGCGCAGTCTAGTTTTGCCAGTCTTGGACTTCAATTGCGCCATTGAGCTCCTTCCTGGGACCATGACTCCTAGGGGTAGGACCTTTTCTCTTTCTGCCCCCAAACACCAAGCTCTTCCACCTCCCCTACTGGCGCTGGATTCTTCTTTGTTGGCAAGAATATGGGAGGACTCCAGCCTTGGACTACCGAGGTCTCAACAAAATAACCATCAAGAACAGGTACCCACTTCCTCTTATGACTGGGGCCCGGTGGTTTTCTAAGATGGACCTGCGCAGTGCCTACAACTTGTTTAGAATCAGAGAGGAAGATAAATGGAAGACGGACTTTAACACTACCACGTGATGCCCTTCGGTCTCACCAATGCCTCAGCTGTCTTCCAGGCTCTGATGAACGACATGCTATAGGACTTCACGTCTACCAGGATGACATCCTGATCTTCTCTAACATCAGGGAAGAACACATCCGACAGACAGTGTGTCTGACGCGCAGTGCTGCAATGCCTGTTCCAACACTGATTGCTTATACGTTGATCCCAAGAAGTGGTCCTTCCACATGGAGCAGGTGTCATTCCTAGGCTACATCATCTCCCAGGGAAGACTCAAGATGGATGGGTCCAATGTGCAAGAGGTCCAGGAGTGGCCTATCCCGGCATCTGTCAAGGAGGTCCAAAGGTTCCTGGGATTCACCAATTTTTATAGAAGCTTCATCAGGGACTTCCGGACTCTAGCTCTTCCCCTCACCGAGCTCACTAGGAAGTCATCCCAGCGTTTCTTCACGTCTCCTCCAGCATCCTGAACTTTCAGTGAGCCCAAGAGCTGCGTTTGTTCAGGTCTCCTACAGCATCCTGAACTTTCAGTGAGCTCAAGCGCTGCTTCACTTCAGCCCCCATCCTAGAGTTGCCTGACCCGAACCAGCCTTTTATCGTGGAAGTGGACGCCTCTGAGGTGGGAGCGCTTTGTCTCAGCTCTCCAGACAGCACCACTGTGCTTTCTTCTCTTGCTGCTTTACACCTGCCGAGCGGAACTATAGCTACTGATAGTGAAACTGGCTGAGGAGGAGTGGAGGTACTGGCTTGAGTGGGCAAGCCATCCTGTGGTAGTAGGAATGTAACGATACTTTGCGAGACAGATACATTGCAATGCAAATATGTGACGATTCAGATCGGTAACAAGTATCGTGTCGTTTTTGTCGCAGAAATAATGAAAGTAATATTTTTCAGTCATAATTTGTCTTCAATATCATTTTATTTTGAGAAACTGTATTGCATATCCAGTGAATCTTGAATCGTATCGAATTGTGAGTTGAGTGTATTGTCATGCCCTATGCTAGTATGGACTGACCGCGCACGGCAAAGAGGCTCAACCTCAGACAAGCGTGCCTGGCTCTTTTCTTCCAGCATTTTTATCTTATCTCCTCATTACCTTCCGTCCTGCCTCGAAAAACAGTAAGCCCGACACCCTGTCCCGCATTCCTGGTCCTACCGACCCTACGTCTGGTGACCTCTCCATACCAGAATCGTGGCTCCAGTCCAGTGGGAAAATGTGGAGGAGGTGCGCCAGTTCATCCGGAACATCCAGGTCCCGCAGGGGGGACCTCCAGGTAGACTGTTCCTCTGCACCTTAGACCCAGCGTGCCCCCCCCCCCCCCCCCCCCCCCCGCCGTCATCTGGCGGACTCCTGCTCTTACATCCTTACTGTCCCTGTTCCGTTGTCTACCTTGATTTCCCACAAAGTTGCACCGTTGTCCTTGTCCTGGGGGACCTCCAGCTCCCCTCTGTCGGCTGGTGACCATGTCTTCCTCTGCACTTCTTTAGACCCAGCGAAACCACTCTCCAGCAGCCCCTTGTGTCACCGGCCCCTGTGTCTTGGGTCTTTGACAGCAGTACAGCAGTCCGATCTACACGGTTTAACAGATCTTGGACTCCTGTGTGGTACAGGGTTGCCAACAGGACCTGGTGGATTGGGAGGGGTGTGGGCCTGAGGAGCGCTCCTGGGAGCCAGCTGTCCACAAATTATTATTCTTTGATTTCTGATTTTCTCCACCACAGGTCTGGGCAGCCTAGTCAGCGCGTCCAGAGTTGCACCTCGAAGGGGGTATCCTGTCAGGGGCTG
The DNA here is from genome assembly GCA_026901105.3 of Galaxias olidus. Classification (NCBI taxonomy): domain Eukaryota; kingdom Metazoa; phylum Chordata; class Actinopteri; order Galaxiiformes; family Galaxiidae; genus Galaxias; species Galaxias olidus. Next base: position 245,123 of record JAPMUY010003158.1, read on the forward strand.
GGAGCCAGGTCCGCCAGTAGAGGGTGGCCTAACTCAACCCAGGACACCTGAGCTGACTTCTCTTCCCAGCCTATTATTGATTTATTGTTTGCACCTGTGTGTGTTTGTGCCTATTTAAGTTCCCTTCTGAGTATCATTTTTTTTCCATCATTTCAACCCCATGGGTTACTTGTGTTCTGTAATATTAAATTTGTTAAAAGTAGTAAACGCCATCTCCTTTTGGAGTGTTATTTTGTTCTACCTGGTCGCCAGTGTCTTTTCCTTGATTACCTTGATTACCTTGACGGTATTATTTTTATACCTATTTCTTAGTAGATTAGTCTGCAGTTGGGTCTTCTTTAGCCAGTATGGCTCATGACAATGGTAGCTAAATGCTGCTTAACCTGTTTTATTTTTAACTCTGGGAACAATTAGCAGACCTATTCTAGGTAACTTGTGTGGGGTCTAGAGGGTTTATATTTTATTAGCGCATCAGAAATGCATTATGGCCCGAAATAATTTTGATTTTTTTGGCCAATAAACAGTAATTTAAATTCAGTTATCGAATAACACAGGGAGCCAGTGAAATGATCTTAGAACAGTTTTTGGTCTTTGAATCTTTTGAACTTAATTCTAAAACCCTATAATTCTGAGATAAATAACATGGTTTAGCACCATTTATTCTATTGATTATTTTTAAACCTTACAATTCAATTCACACTTAGTTAATAATTTATAAGGCAAAAAATGAAATGAAATGAAAATTTTTACAAATTTCTCTAAATTCTTTAAAGAACAGAGAAAGACGATTACAGGCACAGTAAAATAATAGATAAAGAAGTGGTGAGACAAGCTTTCATCAGTTAATGTGAAGGCAGACTGACACGATCTGTTCACAGGTGATGAGCAGGAGAAGAATGAGAAGCGAGAAAAATCTGTGATGGTGGAGGAGGGGTGGACCCCCACAGTGTCTCGACGCAGAAGCTTGCACAAGGGGAAGAGTCTCACTCTCTCTCACTCTGCCTTTCCATGTCTGCTCATCCCCCTCTCCTCATCACCAGCTTAGCGCCTCTGTCAACCAGGGTTTTGGCAACGGCTGTTTAAAACAGAGGGAATAGAAAAAACTGGTGCGCAGTGTGACTATTGAGCTAAGATGCGCAGTAATCAAAGAGAGAGGGAGATAAAAAGATATTGTTCTCATGAAGGGCAGAGTGGACAGAGGCCGATACAAAGAGGATTGAGCGGGCATTCGAAGGCTGTGTGTGTCATTTACAGCGATAGAGAGTACTCGTGTCAGCTTGGCTGGTTGCTTTCTCAGTGAGCCAATCCACAGAATGGATTTTGACAAGATGAGGAGCACCTGAAGGTAAGAATCATGATCCTTCAACTGTATCTTACTTGTCATCCAAAGTCAATCTTGACAATGTTTCACTTGCTTTATTGTAATATTATAATTTATGAAACTGCTGGTCCTAATCTGAATTCAGACAAATTACAGATTTAAATTTTTGGACAACTATATTGTCCGTTGTTTCTCAAGCACATACAAGCTTATTGAAGATAAATGTGGACTAATATCAGATTAACTATATTGTCCGTTGTTTCTCAAGCACATACAAGCTTATTGAAGATAAATGTGGACTAATATCAGATTAAGTATCTACCTTGGATGAAAAGAACAGCTTAGGCGTAGTCTATTTAGGGAGAAGGAATGATTGAATTGAATGATTTAGGTGCAAGCAATTTGTAAAATGAAATTAGTTAATGCATATGTATTGAAACGATTGGCAATGTGGATGAGCAAGCAGATGAGGATGAGTTGAGGTGAAGGTACAGTATGGCTGATTAGGTTTACCTGGATGAGATATATTGGATGGTGGGTTGAAACAAGGCCAAGTGAAGTCAACTGTTAAAGCCTTGTTTGGAATGCTAAAATTGTTTATGACGAAAAGATAGTCAAGTTTAGAATATTTCTGAAATGTAAAAATGGCCAAGAATCCTAATTTATAAGCCCCATGCATGAGATTTTACAAGAAGTCAAACAAAGACATGCAATGGATGAAGAGGCCATGTCATGTTTAAGGTAGGCTGCTAAATCATTTCAAGGGCCATGCATTTTCCTATAGTGTATCAACCCTTGCGTTAGACTGTGAGAATGTTGTATGTTGGTGTATGTATACGCAACACTTCATGCACACAAGTTCTTGAAAAATCCTCACCAAACAGGGTTATACCCTGATATTAAATGTGAGAAATAAACTAAAGTTAAGCTAACCAGGTGTTATCCAGCCAGGGCTTGCATGGTCTGTTGGCCAGCTGGTGTTTCTGCAAATGGAGGAAAGGGAAGCACCTCGTTTTCAATATAGAGGCGTTACCATGAGCCGCTGTTAAACAAAAAGAGTGTGTGCATGTAAGGCGTTACCATGGCAACCTGTCAGGGGTGTGTTTGCTCCCCTGACTGTGAGAGAAGGAGAGGAGCGAACTATCTGTCATTGGATGAGAGGGGGATGGGAAGAGAATGATGGGAAGAGGCTGGGTCATTGTCTTCTCTTTTATTACAATTTTTTTTTTCTTACTCTTCATCCAAATATTTTATTCAAATATATCCTTTCTTAACTGTCAATTTATCAGATGCAAAACACAATGCTGCATCAAAGCGTGTAGTTGATATGAGAACAACTGCAGGGATGGATAGTTACAAATTCTGATGGCAGGCGGGACATGTAAACCCTTCGTTCTTGCTCTTGTATGTTGAATATAATAGCTCAACAATCATGGCAGCAGAGTAGGCCATTACAATATTTGATCATGACACAATGATGTCTTTGTACCAAGCCTGTTTGGTTGTTATTTGTGGCAGGGGTCCGAAGTTTGTGTGTAGTGCACTTAAGATTGTGATAATAAGGATTAAATGTGGTGTTCACGTAGTTGTAAAACTCCCTAAAAACTAAAGGAAGTTAGTAGTAGTGTTCTTGATTAAAAAACTATTCATTCTGCAGATAATTTAAAAGAATAGCATTATCCTTACATAATATTTTGCTCAGGTACATCAGTACACCACACACAAAGCAGACACAATTGACAGGAGCAAACCACCTTCCAATCTACTGCTGGTATGGCTGGTCAAGACGCAATCAAAGCAAAGCTGAGTCTTGGTTATTGTTGAAAGGGAATGTCCTGGAATATGTGACATTACATCCGTCACTCTAAATAGGTAGTCAGTTGCCATGACTGTGATGAGTTTTTTCAGGTTAGTTGCAATAGAATCGAGAAAACAATCAGCCTACCATTACATGATAATTTACATGCGCGATTTTTACTTTTACCCCCTGGCCTACCACCCCCTGGTAAAAGGAACAATGCGTCTAAAATATAAATAATAATCACTTTATGTGTATAGCATTTATTAACAGCATGAACCCCTTTTTCAATATCGGTGAGACCAAAAATGTTTTTACTTTAGAGATTCTTCTAAATTAGTCAATTAAAAAAAACAGCAAAGAAGAACTCATGCTTTGAGTGTACACATAATCTGACAGTGTACGTTTCTTCCACTAACACCTTAGACGAGTTTAGATTCACCTCTCGCAAGTGTTTCCTGCTTGCGGTTAAGTTCTTTTTGTCGTTTGACTTTGTGTCACTATGTGGTTAGGCTCAGCCACATATTCCCAAAATATAAGTGGTTACAGTCCTTCACTTTTACGATGGCTGTCTTTGTATCTCTGGAAAAGGGAAATGGCACATAGAAGTGGCAGGGCCAGGTGGGAATCATTGATTAAAAGGTATGTTAATTTGACTATATTGAAAATTGTTTGTTTTTATCTTTATAATAGGTTGCCTAATTCTGAGGTGTTTTGATCGAACATTAGACGACAGAGGTGTGTAAAAAGGGAAGGTTTATCATAATTAATATTAACAAAAGCAAGTGTCTTATGAACTAGCACTCATAGAGCAACTCCTTGTTAAATCATATAAAACTAGCTTTTAATCAGTGCTGTGTCAGGGACTCACTATCCGGGACTGGGCCACACTGAAGCATGTCTACTCCTCTGAGTCCCTGTGGCAGGTAGTGTTGAAATCGATAATTAACTATTTTAGTCTGTTCATCTAAACCTTCCGATCCTTCACTGGCAATGACTTTATTGTGATGGTGATAAATCTATTGCCCCCTTACCCCCAAGCAGGGACGTAAAGTAAAATATTACAAATACTCTCGTTACTGCACTCAAGTAGTGCTTTTGAAGATGTAAAAATTTTTCTACTTTTTCTCTTTTTCCTACAGATTTTCTGCCTATAGGTATTTGAAAATGTTCATACTCATACTTGACTTGATATTTAAAAATATGTATTCTACTTGGCTAGTTTTAAAGGCGGACAATAGAAGTAGTAGCAGTAGCAGTATTTTTTGTCAGAACGCAGAAATTACGGTTGGGCATTACAATGCTAGTGCGAGCCCATTCAGATTAGACTGAAAAGAATGTTTGTTCAGCCTGTTCAGGGCTAGAGTGAAGCTTGCATTCACAAAACGGCACTGACTGCTATTTATGGGACCATTATTGTAGCAAAACGTTTTGCAAATTTGAGTGGAGAGTTGTGTAACTGTACCTCAATCCGTGCGTGTGTAATCAGATTGGTAAATGTGTACTGAGAGTGGTCTATGTGTACAGGGATGTGAAAATGTGTATTCCTTATAAATGTGTATAATTGTGTATAATGTTGTACTTGAGATTGTCTTTACCCACACTGACACAGTCCGATGTATTTTTTGATTAGTGGAATAAAATTGACAGAGGCAATAAGGGGATAATTGTTGAATGTAATACATATAAAATATAATAATAGCAACAACTATCCCATTGCAAAGAAAGACCAAGTCAAGACAATAAAATGAAATGCACAACCAATGCACATAACCTGCTTTTATGGGTTGATTGAGATCAAAATCTTCGGGTGTTGAGCGGCCTTTTTTCACTACGTTAATCTTTTCATTTAAAGGTAGTCTTGAAAAGGGCACTGTTAATACATCTGCAACAATATCAGTAGCATCTCCACCGGTAGCTATTTTAAGTTCAATATGTTGTCATTATATTATTATATATTATCCTTTAGCTATTTGGTGTGCGAAACTAGGTCACACTCAGACAAGCCAGAATAGATGAGCCAGCAAGTGGGGTCTCACATGGCCATCCCCCCCAAAATCTTGTTCTTTCAAACCAATGTGTAGAAAGTTGGAATTGAGGCTAGGGTCTTCTAGAATAACCTGAGTTATACTTGCCAACCCTCCCGATTTCCATTGCCACCATTCTCTATCAATACAATTTTTTGTAGAGGATTCTCAGACCCCCCGGCTATTGTTTGGAAATCCTCCCAATTTTTGAGGTCTCAAGGTTGGCAAGTATGCCCTGAGCTGTGAGAAAATTTGAAAGAATACACCCCAACTGACTACAAATCCATATGATTAGCTGATCAAATTGTCAATCGTCATTGTACGCTCTCATTCAATTTAATGGTCAGAGTATTCAATGAAACATGTAGAATACTCTCGGGATGATCTACTCTCCCCAGAGACTGCGGAGAAAATTCTGATTGGTTGAATTTTTCATCCAACACACAACAACATGGCCATGTTATGCATGACTCAGAGCCTACACTGAAAACCTCAGAAACAAGTCGGCGTAAGACTGATATTAGACACAGCACATACTGTAGATGTTTATTGAAATAATCAGAAAAGTTATTTTCTTTTTTTCATTTGAGGATTACAGGGTATTCTTCGAATACTTTGAAGGCCCTGATGGTTCGCCACTGGTAGACAAATGTGTGAATGCATAAATGGTTTTGGCTGCCTCTACAGTTTGCTTGCTGTGATTATTTTCCCTAACCGTCGCAAAGAAGACATGCAGAATGCTTGTGGTCACTGCATATCGCTACCATGATCAACAACTATACTCTGAGTATGGGCATCTCTTCCTGATTTACTGACGCATATCCTTGTGCCATAAAAAAATTGTCACAGTTTCGCGGGAGATCACACCCAGCGGCAGACAACTTTTATATTGAATATTGAGACTTCAAAAGGACTGATCTGAACGGCAATTTTTTCATTATCCCATGAACATTACAATGTGCAAACTCTACAAAAGTATTGCTAATACGTTAATACAAAAATAGTTGCCTATAGTGGCTTTAATGGCAGAAAACACAAAAGCCAAGGCTTTCTAATCTGCCTTCAGCTCAGTGCAGTAGGCACGCAACAATGATTTCGGATGCTGATGAAAACACTCTAGTGCACCCTGGCTTTGGGGATGGTATGCTAAGGTCTTGTTATGCCTTATGTGCAGTTGATGGAGGACTTGTGCAAACCGCCGACACGTTACATTTGACCTCGATCACTGGATAATTTGGGGAATCCCAAACACAAATAAACATGATATGAACTGGCTGTGTGCCTGGACTACCAACTTTGCAGCGGTAGTATGCAGGGGATAAACAGCCGGATATCTAGTTGACACATTATAGTTAACAAATAAGAACAACCAGACTTGGACCGGGGAAGGGGTCCCACACAGGTAATAATCAGATGCTCGAACGACTGACCCATCACAGGGATAAAAAGGTGCAGGCTTCATTGTCTGATCTGGTTTGCTGGTGACCTGACAGGTGTGACACATCTTTATATAACCAGCAGCGTCATATTTTAACCGAGGCCATCACCCGATAGTGGTACTCTTCACACCTAAATAACCGGCAACATTATTCTGTGCTGTCTGAAGTACTGATGTGCAGATTGCACTAAAACATTTAGGACAACAGAATCCCCACTGAACGTTTCCCCATGAGAAGCCGACACCCTAAGCAACAGGCCATTCTGGAGGAAATACCCCTGCCCAACTTTCCCTACCTGAGCTGCAGGTAAAACCTGGTTGTACCCGTCACTCAGAGATGGGTTTTCTCGTTCTCTCCCCAGCTCTGAACAGGAAATGGAAAGACTAGCAGGCAGTGACAAAGCAAACTTCTGAAAATCAGACCTCCCTGAACCCACCGCAGTCATGGGCTGGGTCATGGCACAGACAGTAGACTGACTCCATGACCCCTTGCGCCTCTTGAACATTAACAGTAGAACCCAGCTGTTCCATCACCAAGACCTCCGGAACCCCGTCTGATCACACCCAAGCAGCACCTTTGATATCTGGTTACACTCGGCCCCCCGCCAGGTCATTCCCTAAAATGACGTCAACCCCTCAAACGGTAGCTCCGGATGCACACCAACCTCCTGTACTAACGCACACCAACCCCCTTTATTAACTCACAGGACAGAAAACAGACAAGCCACGATTTGTCATGACCTGGCTCAAGGTATGACAAAAAGGTGACCACACAGCGTACTTTCAAACCAAAATTTGTTCATTTCTGAACACACAACTAAACCAACCAGTTAGCCGTAGTCAGATCAACAACACCAGAGAATAAGCTTCCCCCCTCATACCAGCTTGGGCACCTATATGGCACCAGTCATGCTCATCCAGGTGCCAGCCATCACTCCTAATGGCCTCAGAACCTAGAGGCTGTCACAACTTCAATAGATTACTGTGTTTGCATATGCTGTGGATTGACAACTGGAAGTTGACAACTTTATTGCAGGTGACTTCAAAGGAAGTGATTGGCAGCTTTTAGGGGAGTAATTAACTCCAGTAACTTCCCCAAACTGCTGGCAATTTTTGCAAACAAAACTAGTAATTTGTGGTAAAATTCTGGAAGCTTGTCATTAAATCAGAAACAGTGGCAAAAGATGAATCAACAGACATGTCTCAGCCAAGGTGTAGAAATAAAATATTAGCACTAACTGTAAATATATAGTACAGGTCAAATTACAGGTATAAATTACATGCCATTTTTATGGTAAGGTCAGCATCAACAAATGATAATTGAATTGCAAAAAGATGTATTTTCTATAAAGTTGACCATTAATATAACAAAAGCATTAGCATTAGTTTGTTAATTTTACCAGTACATTGTATTGTAATGTACAGTGCATCCGGAAAGTATTCATACCCCTTCACTTTTTCCACATTTTATTATGTTAGCCTAATTCCAAAATGGATTAAATAAAAAAAAATTCTCAACATTCTACATACAATACCGCATAATGACCAAGTAAAAAAAGTTTTTTTGATTTTTTTGCAAATGTATTAAAAATAAGGCCTGATTGGTGGAGTGCTGCAGAGATGGTTGTCCTTCTGGAAGGTTCTCCCATCTCCACAGAGGAACTCTGGAGCTCTGTCAGAGTGACCATCGGGTTCTTGGTCACCTGACCAAGGCCCTTCTCCCTCGATTGCTCAGTTTGGCCGGGCGACCAGCTCTAGGAAGAGTCCTGGTGGTTCCAAACGTCTTCCATTTGCGAATGATGGGACCTTCAATGCTTCAGAAATGTTTTTGTACCCTTCCCCAGATCTGTGCCTCGATACAATCCTGTCTCGGAGGTCTACAGACAATTCCTTGGACTTCATAACTTGGTTTGTGCTCTGATATGCACTGTCAACCGTGGGACCTTATATAAACAGGTGTGTGCCTTTCCAAATCATGTCCAATCAATTTATCTTACCACAGGTGGACTCCAATCAAGTTGTAGAAACATCTTAAGGATGATCAGTGGAAACGGGATGCACCTGAACTCAAATTTTGAGTGTCACAGCAAAGGGTGTGAATACTT